>JANHAO010001113.1:0-36667 GCA_026873985.1 Saraca asoca
TCCTTGGAAAGGTGTTGAGGGTGTAGATATCCCAGTTGTGATGTCATAGAGGAATTCTCTTCCAATTAGACAGTCTGAGTTCAAGATGAGTAGATAATCCCACCCTTTGTAAAAAGTCCTACTTATTATATGAAATGGATTTATTAATGAAATATTTATAAAATTCTGAATGAATATGTTTTAAAAGTTATTTGATCTTGAAAGGATTTGATTACATGTTGAATAAATGAAAATGAAATGTCATAGTGAGATTATATATAAACTGCATTGATGTTGTTATCTGAAATATTATAGTATCCATATAAATAGGTTTCAGTGATATCTGGTTTGGAAAGGTAGTATACATGATAAATGTGATAACATAACATGCTATGATGGAAACATGAAAGACTTGAACCGGAAGGTTGTTTCTATGATTAGAATATATATATGAATATCTATTTGACATAAGGATCCATTGGTAATTCCCTGGAAACCCACGAGTGCACTTGTGTCTTACTGTTCTGTTGGAGAAATAAGGGGGAGATCTGAATCAGTGTAAATGGTTGGATATGGGGAAAATCTGAAAAGCTGGTTACCTGCAGGAATTTCCCTGGATCCTATCAGTAATAAAAGAAATAAATTTCATAAAATAATTGCTCTATGGAAGGTTGAATAAAACCTTAGATGTTTCATTACTTTCTGTAATGTTTCTGTGAATAAAGGAACATGTTTTATTGTGTACTGTTTGAAGCCAACCTCATATTCATGTAAAAGATTTACTTTCAAGAGTAAATATATAATTTATAATCTCCGAAAATATAAATAGTAATAAAATTATGGTTTTTATTGGGATTATTTACTCACTAAATTTCCTAGAAACTCACTCCTGTTGTTTCCATATTTTTCAGTGCCAGATCAGTTCTTGAGTTCCCTCCATTCATTTGAACACCTTTCGCGAAGATAAAGGTATAAATGGTAATATGATATGGCAGTTGGATAGGAATGCATATGTATGTGTTGTACATGTTGTCTGGCTGCCCAGTAGAATGTGTTTCATGTAGTCTGGGCCACTGTTTAATATTATGTTATCATATAGGTTTGATGGACGTGTAGCCCTTGATGTCTTTTGTGAAGGCCATGTGGCCAGATATTCAAAAAATAGAGGAAACTCTATCGCATTTTTGGTAGGGATAATAAATTTGTATTGAATGAATAATGAAAATTTATACATTGGTGTTATGTCAGTGTCCCATAATAAGGCTTGTTGGGGGTTTTTTGATGGAAAAAGGTTTCCTGAGGGTGACCTTCTACACCAGTCATGTCCCATAGGTTGGGATGTGACAGCTGTTGTACTAGTTGTTGGGGCTATTGAGGTCACTGTGCCACAGGTCATATCACATAGTCTCTCAAGCGACTTCTCTTTATCAGATCCTCAATCACATCTCTGAACGCCTAGTAATTCAAAGTATCATGGCCGACTTCATTGTGGTAAGTACAAAACTTGTCATTATTTTTGAACTTGTTGGGAGTCCTTATGGGATTGGGCTTCTCGAAGTCTTCCCTATTTTTCTCTATTGTAAATATCCTATCTTGAGTGTCTGATAGGATGCTGTAGCTATTATGGCGACCTTGACGCTAAGGTCGCTCATCCTTAGCCTTCTTTGCAACCTGATTATCAAAGCCATCCTTCTGACTCTCCTTGTCGTTCTTGCCATTGCTTTTCTTTTTATTCTAGTCGGAGCTGCTTGTCTCATCCTTCTAATTGGACTTCTTAGGGACAAAGGTCTCCTTCTACTTGAAATCTTTGGCAGCTCGCTCATAAAACTCGCCTAAGTCCTTGATTGGAGACTTGTATATATTCTCATACAATTTTCCATCCTTGTAGAGTTTCGCTAAGATTGCTGTCAAGATACTCTTGTCTGAGGGATTCTCCACGTTATTGACCTTGCATCTAAACCTAGTGATGTCGTCTTTCAGTGATTCATTCTGTCGTTGAAAAACCATTGCGAAGTGGCAGGATGGTACGAGCTACCTTCTCAATGCTTTGTACTAGTTGATGAATTTCCTCTGGCACTCTTCCCAACTGTCAATGCTACGAGCTGGGAGATTCCTGAACCAAGTTCGAGGTATGTTTCTAAGAGTAGTTAGGAAGACACAACACTTAACCAGAGAGTTAGTCATCTAAAGATCCATCTGTATATTGAATGCGTTAAGGTGGTTGTATAGGTCACTATCCCCATCATATTGCAGGATAGTGGAAATTTTGAACATGTGAGGGAGAGGTTTTGTCTCAATCTCCCTAGTGAATGGCGTCATTTCCTCATAACAATCTCGACGGTCCTGAGCCAAAGAGTGTTCTTCTAACTATTGTACCATCTAAAGCAACTCTTCTACCATCAGGTCCTATGCCTTAGATTGTCGGTTGGGAGATCGTAGGCTCCTTACACTTCCCTGGTCATGGGAGTGACGATTCAGGGTTCTATGCCTTTTTTTGTGCTTATGATCTGGTGAGTATCGATCTAGCATATGTCCTTAACTGACCCTATTTGAGCCTCTAGCTCGACGTGAACCCTCATGTCATTGGTTATCTCTAGCATCATCCTCACGCCATGCTTTAACCCAAATATGCTCATAGTTGACCCCCATACGCTTGTCCCTGTCTAGGTTCATCTGAACCCTTAGGCCCATGAAGTAAGGTGCGATATCATCCTCGCAAGTTCGTCGAACCTCTGATCTGGGCTGTAAGTTGGAAGAGTGAACTAAATTAGTGTGTTGAGTTACTTCTCTGATTGGTCTCTCCTCGAGAGCTAGCACTTCTTCCCATGGCTGTTAGAGTACTTTTCTAGGCGCAGTGATTTCATCTTGCCTTTGCGCGCCTTGGGCTTGTGCTTGAGCCAATGCTTTAATCGAATCAGCTAATTCTCTCACTGTGTTCTCAAGTTCTTCTTGACACTGATGCTAACCTGTAGTGAGGACGATGAAAGTGCTTGTTGCAAGAAAAACTGGGCCTCCAATTGATAATACATCCTGCTGTTGTTCCATGCGTCCTTCAGGCTAGTCAACTGCAGCATTTGAACTCTTGGTGATTCTTCCTCTAGCCATCGCTATAGAACAAAAAATCAACAAGAATGCAGTTTAGGGCCCTCATTCTAATGTCAAAATGTTAATGTACAAATCTGGTCAACTAAAGTCCAAAACCCCTAAACCGCAAATTGAGAGTGCGAAAAATAACAAGAAAGGAAGAGCATGATGACACCAGAAGATTTTTAACGTGGTTCATCCTAAATTAATGCTTATAGCCACGATTGTTCATTTCTTTTGGCAGAGTAACAGTATATGTTGATTGTATCTCTAGTGTACAATGACTTCAACCCCTATTTACAGTAGCTGGGCCATTACAATTTGAATGTAACAGAAAAGAATAATGAATTGATTACACTTCTGTAACATATAATGTTTAATTTGGAAATAGATTTCCATAATTAATTTTTTATCATCCTCAACAACCTGATAGTTCGGAGAGCGTGCTTCGAGTTGCGGGTTAAATTTTGTCCTCAATGACATGAAGCTATGCATTAGGTTGCTTTGACCTTTGTCGACCAGTGATCTGAGTTCACATTTGGCAACATGATGACTTGCTTTAGTAACCTCAATCTTGGATGAATTGAGTCCTTATCAGCTTTAGCAACCTTAATCTTGGATGAACTAAGTCCTTATCAGTTGGCTTGTTGATAACACAATATTTGACATATCTATTTGTTCTCATACTTAGCATTTTAAGGTCTAAAATGACATGTTTCCTGTTGTGTTAGTGTGTATTTGTGATTTTGTATCAATTGGCATCATATTGGAAAATTCTGCATAATGGGCCATTTTGAGCAGTTTCTGTAATTTAGTCATATCTTAACTACATTTTTTCAATTGATGTGATTCTTATCTTACAGGAAATTTAAGAGATAGATCTACAACTTTCATGAAGATTGTAAAAGCTGAATCACACAATTGGTCTTCCAAAATTGGAGCTCAAGTCAGAATCAGAATACTGTCTCAGCTGCTGTCTCGGGCAACTAACCTCTGTGCATTCAGTTAATCATATCTTGAGCTATAGAGGTCCAAATGAGTTTAAACAAAGTCCAAATGGAAGCTAACACATAAAGCCACAATTCATATGAAGACTTCCTGTGCTGAAATGATCAATTTGGGCGTCAAAATTGTGCTGCAACCCGAAGGTAGAGAAGCTGCAAAAATGGACTTTACAGAATTAGACTTTCAAGGCCCCAATTGGCATGATTTTTGAGCCCATTGCAACATCCTTTGATCTAGCAAAAACCCAACCAGTTGGAGACACAAAAGAGAGTAGAAAAAGTGGAGAAAGCAGTCTGAAAAATGGGGTAGCATGCAGAAGAGTGGCAGAGTGGCAACTAACTACACCATCTATGCCTACTCACCTACATGCATTAGCTTCTCCTTTCCACCTGGGCAAAAGCCATTTAGCTGAGTCTTTTTGCTTGAGTTTTTCATTAAGTTTTGTAAGCTTAGTTTTTAGGTGTTTTAGCTATGTATTTTCGTGAGGTAGAGAGCAAGATTTTGCTCTCCCTCTTTTTTGTATTTTTCAGCCTCCATGGAAGGCTAATCTTGTAACTAGTCCAAGAGGCTGCAACTTGAAAGATTAATGCTGAGATTCTGGTATATTTTTTTGCATTCAATTTCTGGCTCTCTCTCTTCCTTTTCTCTTGGTTTTTACTGCAATATCTGACTTGAATGGATCCATTTAATTTAGATATTGATATGGTTATTGAGATCTTGATAATTACCCTAGAAGAGGATAAGAAAACTAAGTAATGCATTGAGATCTTGATGGATTGCTTGTGACTAAGTTTTGCATAAAACTTATTAATCATTTCAGGAATCCTTGTTATGGTTAACAACAATTGAATGAATATTTAGTAATCTAGGAAGCTTTGATCTCAAGTTGATTTCTTTAGCTGGTTGCTTGTTATCTTTGTTTTAGTTTCTGTTTTGTTAGTGTAGCTTAGTGTAGTTTCTGTTATGCTAGATTCTGGCAACCCCTTATTTACATCTCTTAATTTGATTGATAATATCCTCAAATGATCTTTGGGTTCGACCTGGTGTTGTCATATGCTACAAATAGTTAGATAACCCGATTTTATAAATTTCTAATTTGATCGGTGTCGACAGCCGCGCATTACTTGTCCATTGGATTTTACCAGTCCATTTGTATGATTTCAAAAATACTCGCAATAATTCATAAACTATCGTGGTTGGAAACATCAAACACACTAGTGAAGATATTTTATAAAATAATAAAATTAATAAGTTTTAATTGATTATAATAAGTTTCTATATGCTATTGTAATTAAAACATAAACTATTATAATTTAAAGTAGTTATAATGATTGAAAGGTCTTTAAATTTAAAACATAAAATGGATATAAACAATAAAATATAATGATTAATATAAATTGAATATTGATTTTATAATTTTTAAAATAAAATGTTAATAAATAGTTATATGGATCATAATCTTTATTAAATAGTTTTACTATTATACATTACAAAATTTTAATAACAGGTATATTAAATTATAATAAATTTTTAATCGACAATTATAATGAGTGTTTATAAGATACTTTATAGCACAATAATTATAAAAATTATTCTCAAACTATGTACATGCATACATATATATGTGTGATGATCTAGTGGAATAAGTAAGAGAGAGTTTTCATAAGAGATATGAAATAGAGAAGAATTCCAAGTGCAGAGGAAAGTAAACTTCTATAAATATGTCCAAACTATTTATTCTTGTGTTTTATGGGTCGAATTTCATTATTATTTCAATTTTCAAAATATATTTATTTACGGAAACAACACATACAATTGGTGAACATAAAATCCGTTTTTGACTAACCAGCAGGAAGGACTAAGAAGTGGACAAAAAAGAAAAAGCGCTACATAAGTGACACGTAAAGAGGGCGCGACTCCGTTAGAGATTGATGATATATTAACAAAGAATCTGGCCATTGTGGTTTGGCTCTTGGTCCATTACCTAACATAACAATAGAGTCGGCAATTGTCTCTGTCTTTTACCTTCTTTTTCGCCTAAAAGATTAATCTGTGAACCTTTTTTTGGTCCATCTACACAGTGTGACATCCACTGGTGATTGAAGTGCGGCTGTTCCGGTCATAAATCTTGTGCAACAGAGCAAATAGATATTAATTTAAGTAGATAAAACCAATCTAAGACGATAACTCAACTAGAATTCCGTTTTATAACTTGCGCCCAATACACGTGAAAGGTATCGCACTGGGCGTTTTAGTGTATGATTCCTCCCTGTCCGTATCTCAAGTTAACTACGCCCTTGAAAAAATATCACTTCCTCTGTCCTTCTTAGTTTCTTTCTTCCATTACCAAGGCTTTCTCACAAAAATGGCCACTAGTCTTATGTTATTTCCCCCTCCGCCTGCAACCAAGTCTCAGCAAAACCTTCACTTATTATCACCTTCATTTTCCCCAAAAACCCATTATAACACACCATCTTCAAGAAGCATCAGAGGCAGGATCCAATACAGCAGCAAGTTTGGAAATTTCCTTGACTTGAAGCCTGAGCACAATCCTGAGTCTTTAGACCTTGATCTTCCATGGTTTCACCCATCTGATCGTTCTCGTTTCGATGTGATCATCATAGGCGCTGGACCAGCAGGCATTCGTCTATCAGAGCAAGTTTCACACTACGGAATTAAGGTTTGTTGTGTTGATCCTAATCCACTTTCTATGTGGCCTAATAATTATGGTGTCTGGGTTGATGAGTTTCAAAGTTTGGGGCTTGAAGATTGCTTGGATAAAACATGGCCTATGGCTTGCGTTTATATCAATGATAGTAAAATCAAGTATTTAGGTCGTCCTTATGGCCGGGTTAGTAGGAAGAAACTGAAGGAGAAATTAATGGAACGGTGTATCTCCAATGGGGTTAGATTTCACAAGGCAAAGGTATGGAAAATTGAGCACCAGGAATTTGAGTCTACAATTTTGTGTGATGATGGGAATGAGCTGAAAGGGAGTTTAATTGTTGATGCTAGTGGATTTGCAAGTACTTTCATAGAATATGATAAGAAGAGAAACCATGGCTATCAGATTGCTCATGGGATTTTAGCTAAAGTGGATGATCACCCTTTTGATTTGGATAAGATGGTTCTCATGGATTGGAGAGATTCCCATATGGGGAATGAGCCTTACTTAAGAGTTAGCAATTCAAGATTTCCCACTTTTCTATATGCAATGCCATTTGATTCAAACTTGATATTCCTTGAAGAAACTTCCCTTGTTAGTAGGCCAGTGCTGTCTTACAAGGAGGTGAAGGGAAGAATGGTTGCAAGGCTAAGGTACTTGGGCATTAGAGTGAACAGGATTTTAGAGGATGAGAAGTGCTTGATTCCGATGGGTGGACCGCTCCCCCGGATCCCGCAAAATGTGATGGCCATTGGTGGGACTTCTGGCATTGTCCACCCATCAACCGGCTACATGGTGGCCCGGACGATGGCTATAGCCCCAGTCGTAGCCTCTGCCATAGCAGAGTGCCTCGGCTCCACCAGGATGATCAGGGGGAAACCACTTTATGCTAAAGC
This sequence comes from Saraca asoca, assembly GCA_026873985.1. Lineage (NCBI taxonomy): Eukaryota > Viridiplantae > Streptophyta > Magnoliopsida > Fabales > Fabaceae > Saraca > Saraca asoca. The sequence continues at coordinate 7,630 of JANHAO010001113.1, forward strand.
TTGGAATGGTCTGTGGCCAATTGAGAGGAGATTTGAGAGGGAATTTTACTCTTTTGGAATGGAGACCTTATTGAAGCTTGATTTGAATGGAACTAGGCGTTTCTTTGATGCCTTTTTTGATCTGGAACCTTATTACTGGCAAGGATTCCTCACATCAAGGTTGTCTTTAAGAGAGCTTGCTTGGCTAAGTTTATCTCTATTTAGACATGCCTCAAATCCTTCCAGGCTTGATATTCTTACCAAGTGTCCTGTACCCTTGGCTAGAATGATGGGCAATCTCGCTATGGAATCCATTGGATAATTTAAGGTTACAAACTGCATGTACATTCAATTCTTTCTCTGTAGCTGTGATAGCTTGTCATTTGTCAGAAATTTATCTACAATCTGATGAATTTGCTTCTGGAAATTAAAGCATTTGAATGTGAATTACAACACCAAATCCATTAATACATGCATGTTGCTTCTTCATTTTGTTGATGCTTTATCGTTGTCTACATAATGACCTGAGTTTTTTCCCCCCCCTTTTCTTGCTCAGACGGCAAAATTAATTCAGTGCTAATATATTTATGTCTTGTATATCATGCATCCACATACTACTTTTTTTAGTTGTAAAATTGGTACTGCTGCAACAAATAGACATGGAATGACACACCCAAAACATACCAACAACAAACACAAAACAACATTAGCATAAACTAACCTTAATTACATAGTAACTAAAACACCAATTCTGAAGATACAATTGTGCTAGAGAGCATCAATATATCACAGGCAGGGCTTAATAGCATAATGCAGCTGGGGGTTGTGGAGTTCTTCAAGGAGCTTGGTTGATTTTCTCTTTGCCAGTCAGGGAATAGACATGCATGGCGGAATTTGATAGAACTATGTAAAAAATTTGGGAAATTTGCGGCGGTGATGGACGAAGGGGACATCTGAGGCGGTGATAGAACTCTGAAAAACTTAGGTGGATTTGATTGATTAAAAATGGCGTCTTTATAGTTGCGTTGTGAAGACGTCCAGGATGTTCAAGCATTGGTGGAAGCGGGTGAGCTGGTCAGCTTGGTGATACAGGAGGTACTGCCGGAGAGGCCTTGTACACTGCCGGATTCGGTTAAGTGACTCCCGGAGCTGGTGTTGATGACCTTGCCGGAGTTCCATATAACGATGTTGAAGGTTCAGAACGCTCATCTCCTGCTGCTGCTGCTGCTGGCGGTGGTCACGGCGGCTTGGCACGGCACTGGGGAGGATCCTGTGGCGGCGAATATATTCTTGAAGTTGATCTATGTGGCGAAACAAGCGCTCTACATGCTGGCGACAGGTCGGCTGTGGGTGGTGATTGCGGAGGTGGATCAGCCACGTGGAGCGGCGGAGGTGGCGGAGGACAACCATGATGCGGTGGAGAGGATAAAGTGGTGGGCGCTCGGATTCGTCAACCATTGGCACAGTGTGAATGGAAACAAAATAAGTGAATGGGAAGGGCGAGAGGGTATGAGTATAAATGCAGGGTAAAAGAGGTTGAGAATGCAAGAGATGCAAACCAAGCTAAAGCAAAGTGGTTGCGGAATTCAGTGATATTTGTCTTAGAGATCTGGATTCTGAATTCATCAAGTGTTTTTTTTATGCACTTTTTGAGGGCTGGATTCATCAATTCATGCATGGCAGTTACAGTATGTGTCAAAAATGAGTCTGTGCTATGTGGAATTTTCTGATGCACTTCTTATCCCGCTTTTTTCAATTGTACTTATCTGCACCTGTCACTTTGTTTCCTTAAAATAATAATAATAATAACAATTAAAAAAAAAAAAACAAAAACCGTCTCTGGCGCTTACACCCATGACTTGAAACTGAACAAAAAAGGGAAAACGAGTTTTCTCATTTTCATTTTTCCTTATGTTTTGTGAATTTTATTTGTAATTCCTCTTAGAGTTGCTGTTACAATTGAGACCATGCTGGTTAAATAATTATTATAATTTATTTCAATCCATATTAGTTTCATCTGATTTCAAAAGGATTTTTATCATATAGTAAGCTTTTTTATTTAAGAAAGAAAAAATAGACATAAGATGAAGAAACTCTTTTACCATTTTGTATTTATTTCTCCACATTTGTAGTATAAATTTAATCAACTTTATATAGAAAAAAAAAAAGAATAGAAAGATGGAATTGGAGTATTGGACTTTATGTCTGCACCACTACCGCCAGATGATTCCTCGTATGTACCAAAGAAAACCAAAGTAGCCTTAGAAACGTCGTGGTGTGGTTTGAATGCCACGTCAATTGGAATTGAGATCATTCAGCATATGATGAGGGATCTCAAAAACGATCACGATGATTGTTTCATGATTAATAAACGACGGGTCGTCTAGTCCAAAGGGAAAATTTTAGCCCACAATTACTGGGCCTCAGTCTCAATCAACTTCAGCCCATGGACCATGTATTTAGCATGTTACACTTTTCCCTTCTATTTGCCCAGATTTTTATTTTTTCCCATCCGCGCACTTTTGCTTCGTTATGACTTGGGTCCTGGTGACCAATCGAGGCAACAACTTACAGATCAGAAAAACTGTCACTGCCGTTTCTCAGATTCTCAAGTCAAGTTTCTTTCTTCAAACTCAAGCTTGTTAGTTGTCAAGCCCCACGCTTACTATCTCTTCTCTATGCATATATGAAATCAAGTCGATGAGACCAATTAAGCTCCCTGAGCCACCCAGCCCTACCATGGGTATGGGTACTCCGGAGATCTTCGAATCTGGAATTCACAGCGTCATCAGACGTGCCGTCGTCATCGGAAATGGTTTTCCAAGTTCCGAGAATCAGAGCATCGGTTTGGTTCGCGCGCTTGGCCTTTCAGATAAGCATGTCTTATATGTAAGCTTTTCCAACTCCTTAAATTTTTGTATGTTCTTACCGTTAGAAGAAAATTCTATAGGACAGCATAGCGATTGGGCTCTTATGGGCAATTAGTTAAGCATAAGTGGTGACTAAGTTTTTGAACTTTAAATTCGCCCTTCATAGTTTTCTTCTTTAAATTCGCCCATCGAAGTTTTCTGTTGTGAATCCGTGGAAAAGATTATCGGAATAACTGCTTGGCCATGAGAAGAAGATACTCTTAAAATGAGTATAATAAGTAAGTTTGGCAATGGTAAGTGGTAAACTGACAATTTGAAAATAGAAAAGTGGCAAAAAGAATTGATATAGACCACCTTTCAACAGTCGAAGGAACCGGCATTCAGATGTGTGAAAGCATTAAGGATGTATCTGAGTCATATTTGGGAGTGGGTGTAGCTTGAAAAGATAACTCTAAATTGAGAAGGAGAATTTCTTTAGTGAATATTAAATGTCATGTTAACTACTCCCTGGTAGTATGTGGGTGATTTGGGGAGACCCCTTTTTTGATTATTTGTATGGTTGTACTGGTCTAGCTTCAGATTCATGATTGTATCCCTCCATACTTTACATCTCATTTTTTTTGTGTTTTTTCTTTAGGCACCTTGATTAACAAACTGGTGGTTTGTAATGTAGATGTGAATTTTTTTTTTTCTATATTTTGCATCAATGTCTTACCTAAAAGTCATGTGTTATTTTATGATGTGTGAATCTATATGCAACTAGCCCATGCTCTAGTATGCTGGGTGTATAGTTATCGCCTTATTGACTAGGCTAGACCATATGATGTTGTGGCTCAACATGCACCTTTCTTTGAAACAATACTTTCAATATGTGAATATTGAAAACATCTTCTGCAGCTGCATGAGTTTCCTCATTCTTTTTTTTTTCTACTAACTTATTGCAGCGGGTTACAAGGCCAAAAGGAGGTATTAATGAGTGGCTTCACTGGCTTCCAGTTTCTCTTCATAAAAAATTAAATTATGTAATAAGGCAGATCCGGGGCTACTCACAACTTCTGTCCAAATCTCATGAAAAGAAGCTTATGCACCTACCTTCAGAAAATGGTGGTTGTCTAGGCTTGTCAACTGTTTTAGAAGCTGATGTGAACCAGATAGTAAATTTAGCTCGCGAAACATATGACAAGTACAATCTGTTCCTATTCTTTTAGTTGTAAAACTATATCATAAAATAAACTGTTTCTATTGCTTTGCTAAAAGAACCCTTTTTTATTGTTCTTTCTGTGATGAAGACTGATACTAATATCAGTGTACATTTGCCATTAGTAAACTAACTTCGCAAAGAGTTATATGATTGATATTTTATCCAGGGAGGGACCTTTGTTGGTGATTGCATCAGGAAGGGATACTATTTCTGTTGCAAGTTCCATCAAACGTTTGGCAGCTGAAAATGTTTTTGTTGTTCAGGTCTGCATAAATCATCTTTTATTTAAATTTGGTGTGATGGTTTTATATTAACAGTTTGTGAGTGTATACATAACAATTTGGTGTTTCTGTTGTGATGTGCGGACAAGCAACATGATTGAATTACAGCCCTGCTAGATATTCATTTTATATGTTAGTTTTTGTTGAAGGCATAAATGCAATTAATTAATTGCATTTTGGTTTTAGATCTTTGCTATTAAGAAAATAGGTTTAATAGAATTTAGTAGGTGATTGACAAAATGGGGTGTTGAATGCATCCAGCCGAGGGAATAAGAAACTATTCCTTGGGCTTGCAATTTTCACTGTGTACTTTCAACCTTCTGAGCATTTACTTTTACTGCTTGGCATGCTTATACCTAGTAATCAAGAGGACACTTTGTTTCTGATACTTTTCAGCCTTAAGCTTTCTTTCTTTTTCTTTTTACTATTCATGTTTTTAAAATTTTGTGAGCTTTGTAACAATGTCAAGTTGAGACAATGCTTTTGTTGTACTCATCTGGGGAATATACAGATTACCCCCATGAAGTTTGGGGGAGTGACAAAAAGGATACATGAAAAAATGAAACAATCTATGTTGCTATTAAAACTGACTGAGTTGGCGTGCGTGAGTTGCTCATGACCTCCAAGCTAACTTTTAGTTCATTTCTTTTGTACTAAGCCGGCATTCGGTTTGAAAAAAAAAGAAGAAAAAGGCAAACTTTATATTAGAATTCTTGAAGAAAATTGAAGAGGATCAAATATTTTGGTATTTGAAATTGCTTCTAAAATTTGAGGTAAGGTTTTTGGATTTATCTCGTGTATTATGTAAAATTTTCTTCTTTTTTTTTCCCCAAATATATGTTGGTTTTGCAAATGATACAAAACCCTTCTAATTTTTATTTGATGCACTTGCTGAACTTACACTTTGCAAAATAGATTAGATTTTTGGCTTTGCAACTGAAGTATGGTTATGAAAACGCCTTGAAATAGAGTATAAACAAAGTCACTCATGCCATTTTGTTGGCAAAAGTGAAATTTTTCTTTTTAATTCATTTGTTTGTAAATGGTGGCTTTTGTCCTGCAACACAGTTAAATGGGAGAAAAAATAGGACGGGGGTCACGAGCTGCTCACGTGTGCCACTTCCATAATTTTTAACAGCAACATAGACGGATTCACTTTTTCCGAAAGTTCAGGGATAATATGTAAGATTTTGAAGTTTATGTATCATTTTCATCACTCGTCCAAATTTCAGGAGGTAATCTGTATTTTCTGCTACTAAATTTAATCATTACTCGATATTTGAATGAAATAATACATGTGTTCTTTCCTGAAAATTGTTGGATCATGTGATGACTAGCCTCAGATTGCATTGTTGGCAGTGTTTTTATTGAACTTTTTGTTTTCAGTGAAGTTCACTATATATTAAAACTCAGGCTTGATTTCTAGTGTTTTTTCCCCTGGGCAGATACAACATCCAAGGCTGCATTTGAATAGATTTGACATGGTGATTACTCCACATCATGATTATTATCCTTTGACTCCACAAGCACAGAAGCAGGTCCCACAGTTTATTCGAAGATGGATAACTCCATGCGAGCCTCCGGATAGTCACGTGGTCAGTAGAGTCTGCATATGATCATAAATACGTCTTACTTTGCTGGAGGCATTGGGATCTTGTTTTGATGCTAGCCATTTCCTATTGCTAAGGGTTTTCTTTATGTGGTAATGTAAATTTAGGTTCTCACCGTTGGAGCTCTACATCAAATAGATTTTGCTGCACTTCGTAGTGCTGCCAAAGTGTGGCATGATGCGTTTGCAAATGTGCCTAGGCCCTTGCTTGTGGTCAACATTGGAGGACCAACAAGTAATTTTTCATTATACTTCTTTAACTATTGGACATATCCCACTCATTTAGCCTTTTAATGATGTTGTCACATTTTGCATGTGGTTAGTTTCCAATGTCTTCTGACTTGGTAGAGATCTATATCCATTGTAAGTGGAATGGTGATGGTGCTATAAAATTATTTAGTTTATACAAAGGACTAACTGGATACCTACTAAAGGAAAATGTTGGGTACAAGGCAGAAGTAGCCCAGGAAAAGAATTACTCATATCTGTAATGTGAAAATATGAACAAGGAAATAATTTGTTCTGGGAATTATAATTTTTACTAATATTTTGTTGGATGTACATTGTAAGGAAATTGTTTGTGTAGGGACAAATTATGGCAAATTGGAGGAATATATGAAGTACAACCAGATTTGTTACTGACTCTCTCCTTATGCTTTTAGTAGGAGCTGGTCAATGTTTTTCTTTAACAAAGATAAAACAAATGTTTCTTTTGCATGATTTTACTCACTTGAAATGCCACTAGTGCTAGTTTTCAGGGAAGAAAGATAGGAATCTGAAGGTCCAGTTTGAAATAGGCAAAGATTAGATTTGATTCTGTTGTGTTCCCCATTTTACTATCATTGTTGACACCCATTTGGGTTTTCATCATTAATATAGTGTCTAAAATATAAGAATTAAAATTGGTAATATTATTGATACAGGTAACTGTAGATATGGTGTGGACCTTGCAAAGCAGTTAGCAGCCTCTTTGCTCGGTGTTCTTGTTAGTTGTGGAAGTGTGAGAATATCCTTTTCAGAGAGGACTCCGCAGAAGGTATGGTCATGACTATGAAGCAGGGTTTTGAAAATTAGATTGGATGGTCCGACCACTAACCGTTATGTTATCCAATTTGAATTGATTCAAAAAATTGTTTTAGGGGTTAAACTGGGAATACAGGCCAATAATTTTTTTTTGGCTTTTAGACATTGTCCTTTTTTTTTTTTGTTAGGTTGGTCCAATAAGCCTCTATGTAATCAAAAATTAACAAAAGAAGAAATATAACACTTAATTGAATATTGACCAAAAACTCACTAGTTTACTTCATTTTTGTAGTTTTTTTATTTTATTATATAAAATATGAGCTCATATTTATGTTTTTGATTAGCTATTATTTAATTTTTTTAATAAATTTATATAAATATATATTTATGACATCATCTTATTTGATTATTGATTTAATTAATTGGACTAATCGAACCATGATCTGATAACTTTTTCAATTTACTGTTCAGTTCAGTCTTTAAAATATTGCTATTAGGTATGTATGAGGGTTATCATTGAGCTGCTTTAATCTATGACACTTGCATTATCTTCCCCCTCTTATCCCGGTTTAAACAGGTGTCAAATGTTATAGTGAAAGAACTTGGAAATAATCCGAAAATTAATATTTGGGATGGTCAAGGTAATTATCCTAATTTAATCATCTATCCAGTGGTTTGATAGAGAGTAAGTGGTTAATTTCTGACAATAATTATCTCAAATTTCAGGACCAAACCCACATTTGGGGCATCTAGCTTGGGCCGATGCATTTATTGTCACAGCAGATTCAGTTAGTATGATAAGTGAGGCTTGCTGCACTGGGTATGTGGGATAGAAGTATTCTACGATAAAATAATTCTGTCTACTATTGTTTTCTACAAATGTTTTGAATTTTAATACTATATTTTTAAATAATCCCGCAGGAAACCTGTCTATGTTATGGGAGCTGAGCGTTGCAGATGGAAATACACAGAATTTCACAAGTCATTGAGGGACCGGGGGTCGGTTCGACCGTTCACAGGGTCTGAGGATGTAAGTTAGAATTCTTGTGACTTCTGCATCAAATAACAAAAGATCGAAATTGTTTTGAATGGGCATCTGTTTAGGAATAATCTATTGTGCATTTCAAGGACATTCACATTTTAATAGTTAAGTTTTTCCTTAATTTTCAGATATCAGAGAGCTGGAGCTATCCACCCCTTAACGACACTGCACAAGCTGCCCGACGGGTTCATGATACCCTTGCTGAGAGAGGTTGGAAACTGAAGACATAAAATAGATTTTGAAGTTGACACATTAACCCCATTTTTTAACAGGATTTCTATAAAAGGTTAATTATTTGTAATTTAGAAGATATTGTACATTATTTTTTTGATAGCACGAATAGGAAATCCCGATGTTATATTGGTTTGTAAGTAATTCTTTCCACCATAGCTCCTTAACGGATGTAACGCGAGGATAGTTATATGATTGCGGCTTGTGAAATGGGTAGAGGAATTGACTTGATTTTGTTTTGACATTTTAGTAAACGAGGTAAAAAAATGAAACGGTGTTTCTGTTTTAAACAAGTTGCCCCCATTTTCATTTTCCACTACTCGTTTTATTCTCGTTTAATCTCTTTCTCATCGTGTTATGATGCGATCTCTTGATGAGTGAGCCGAGGAATGATCAATGTCCATAAAATGAATGAATTGATCATTCTGGAAGAGTGTGCCTAATTTCAATTTAAAGATTGAATCAGAGTAGTGGGTAATCTATAAGCATCTGAATTCCTATTACTTTGCCAGGTAAAATAAAATCTTGGAATGTCCTGATCCATTTTACAACTTCTAGTTCTGTAGATATCTGTTACTGTAATGGAAAATATGTGACTTCGCTACAGCCTTCCCATGCATATTTTATTTACCTCTTCCGCATATTGGTGATTCAAGATGAGACTTGCGGAAAAGAAGCCAACAATCCAATCATAAGATTGGTTGCTAATCACTGACCTGTGGATCAAGTGAAAATGTTTTTGCGCTAGTTGGAGCAAGTGAGTTCTTGCCAACAACTCTTGCAACCTGACCTACAGAAGACCCCCCTGAATTTCCTAAAATATTAAGCAACTCCCCAAACTAACCCAACAATAGAATGGTACTCCCTGATCTTACTGCGCCTCTATATGAACACTTTCTTCAACATCACATACTCCAACCTGCCTTCAGAACAATATCTGCATACTCCATATCTGATAGACTAGGGGAAAAACATTGAGGCGACAGCAGCGACCATGCCGGAGTCAAAGGCCTATGCCAAAGGAAAATCTATTGCCATGGCTGCTCCTCCGCTTCCACGAGCCGGTTGGAGAAAAGGGGTTGCAATCACAGACTTTGTCCTGAGGATTGGTGCCATTGGAGCTGCTATGGGTGCTGCTGCCATGATGGGCAATACTGAACAGATACTTCCATTCTTCACTCAGTTTCTTCAGTTCCATGCTCAGTGGGATAATTTTCCTATGTTTCAGTAAGTACATCTTTCTATGAAGATGATGCTCACTCATGTTTTCACAAAAATACACCTATTTTTTTCAGTACGCAAATCCTACAACACTATTTATCAGTTTTCGAATACAAGTTCTATAGAACCAGCTCAGTTCACTATGTTCTTGTGCACCAAAAGAGTTCACTGATATAATTCATGTGCAGGTATTTTGTGGTAGCAAATGCAGTAGCAAGTGGATATTTAGTCCTTTCCTTGCCATTTTCATTTGTCTGCATCCTTCGAACCTATGCAGTGGGGCCAAGGCTATTGCTTATGATCTTGGATACAGTAAGCTTAAATCAAATCTGACTAACAAAAAAGAGAATTGACCTTCCTAATTAACATTGTTTGTTCATACAATGTCTCCATACTAAAAAAAATAAAAAAACATGATTCACTGTATATAACTGCAGGTGATGATGGCTTTGGTAACATCTGCTGCTTCAGCTGCTGCCGGCGTGGTGTATTTAGCTCATAATGGGAGTGATGACGCAAATTGGATGGCTGTTTGTATGCAATTCACAGACTTTTGCCAGGCTACCAGCATGGCTGTGGTGGTTTCTTTCATTGCAGCTGTTAACTTTATTTGCTTGATCTTGCTGTCCTCTTTTGCTCTCAAAAGAAACTGAAAAGAGACTTTGGTTGGGATTTTGTACTATTGTTAGATGAAACTCAAGTTTGTGCTTGACTATCAACTTCTCTGAAGTGTAGCATTAGAAGGTCTCTTTGTTATTAATCAAATTTGACTCATATGCCATGAAAGCGTGTTATAGTAAGAAAATTCATTGTGCTATTGAGTTTGGTGTTCAGTCCTCTCCAGAAGGTTTCAACATTAAAAACTAATTTAGAGAGGATAAATGACACTCATTAAGTCATGGAAAATTTTCAATGAACAAAAGATGGACATTCTAAGACAGACAACAGAGATGTCAAATTAAGCTTTGGGAAAAGTACGAATTAATCTTTTACAAGTTTTGATAATTAATCAAAGGCAGATAACATCATGCAGTTCTGATGGGGAAATTCTCATTCTCAGATGAATAGAAATTAGAGAGGCATACACTATTTGAACTTTGCTCAAATGATTAACCGTTATCGTGGTTTTGATAAGATATAAACCCAGATTGTCAGTACTCACCAAAAACTTTTGTGGCCTTCCCTCTGGAATTTATCTTAAATATGCTAATTTATGGTTGAATATCTGAACATAATCATAATTAATAGCGCATTGCTCGTCCACTTCGTTTCTCAAATCAACCTTCCATTTGAGTTCCAACGCATGTAAAAAGATCACATTGCTAACCAGTGAATCCAAGAAAGAAGAATAGAGTATATCAATTCTTTTGCTGGTTAAGTTTCTGCTTTCCTTGTTGGATTCTCAATTATAGGCATGTTCTAAATTGCAGTCTGCAACTGCAATATTACGCAAAATATTGTTGTTGTATTGGTTTCTGCTACTTTAATTTTTTATAATTCCGTTCGCAACAACTGTATTTTTTCATTTGTCCACAATTTTACTAATAATATAATTGTAACTGTGACAGCAATTTAAATTATGATTATGGGTAACATGTCAAGCTCAAAGCCACCCAATGGTTCTTCCAATTCCTATCATAATGGAACTGACCAACTGATCAGAACAAAGAAAAAAAAGGAAAAAGGAGGACAAGAAACTGAATGGTTTCATTTTAACGTCACACGACTAGAAGATCAGAAATTTGTTGTTAACATGTCCCCACAGCTTAATTTACTTATACATGAATGTATTTAGTTACGTAAAGATTCCCCTGAAATGTTAAGAAGTTTTGCTTTTTTGCTCATAATGAGATCAAATTGTGCCGAGAAGATTCACGTTTCTTGTGAATTTAGTAGAGTATCAAGGCATTCTTTGATTCAATCCAAGCTTTTTCCCTTTTTTTTTTTTTGGCTTCAAATTAGTTGCCTGCATACGGAAGAATATAACGTTTTCTTCCATTTTAGACATTTCATGGCAGATTACATCCTCGTCGACGGCCTCCAAAAAAGGAAAAAATGAAGTTTATAATAGCATTTAGATATATAATCACAAAATAAATTATGTGGTGAATTTGCCACTTTCATTTCTTATATACTATGAAGTTCAGGAGTGATGATCATATGACAATGTGTATGAGGTGGAGTAAGTGAGTTCTTACACCAACAACCACTTAAGCAACCTGAGCTACAGATACTGCCACAAAATCCCACAGCATGTAGCACTTGCACAAACTAACCCACTAATTCAATCACATTCTCTTGATTCTTTTTGCCTCTATATAACAAAGTTCAACACAAGCTTTCTCCACATTCTTCAGGAAGTTCAAATAGATATTCTTATACTGCATCCCCGATGGACTCAGGAAAGAACGGTGAGGTCACAATGCCTGAATCAAAGGTCAGTCCCAAAGACAAAGGGAAAACTGTTGCCTGGGCTGAGCCTCCTTCCAAAGTAATGGTTTCCACAAAAGCCACCCCATTAATCCAAAAGGGAAATAAATTTAAGAAAGGAGTTGCAATCACGGATTTCGTACTGAGGCTGGGAGTTATTGGGGCCGCAATGGGTGCTGCCACTATCATGGGAACCACAGAAGAGCAACTTCCATTCTTCACGCAGTTCCTCCAATTCCATGCTCAGTGGGCTATGTTTCCTATGTTCCAGTATGTAATGCGAATATATTCTTTCATTCTCCTGCTATAATATAACATGTGCCTTCATTTCACTCAGTTAAACTAAGCCATTTCATCTTTGTTCTTCACACTTAAATCCCCAGTCACCAAAAGTCTTATCTTTAAATTTCAAATATGGAGAAGTGCAAAACTGATGCATGATTTTACTTACTTAACCGAAAGCAAGAACGCGTGTCATATTGAAATAAACGAGAATCTCTTGTTCAATGAAATTTCTTATTCAGATAGAACAAAGACAAACACAAATAAGACTTTTTATCATACTCTCGTAATTTATATGATTCACACAGTCGTAGGTCTTATTGTATATCAATTTTTTTCTGGCTTAAGCGAATAAGAAGATTTACTCAGTAAAAAAAGTAAGATAGATCATTTTCACTACGCTGGGACTAATAATATTGTGTCTTCATATATGCAGATTTTGTGTGATGGCAAATGCCACAGTTAGTGGATACGCCGTGCTTTCTTTGCCCTTTTCTATAGTGTGCATTGTCCGACCACATGCTGTAGCGCCAAGGCTTCTACTTCTGGCCTTTGATATAGTAAGATTGCATTGCATGCATTTGCATCTAATTATATATATGACCAACAAAAACATGTATAGAACCCCCCATCATTAATACCATTCTCTCTATTTAGAAGAAAATGGAATTAAAAGCAAATACTGCAGGTGATGACAGGCCTAGTCTTAGCTGGTGCTTCGGCTGCTGCCGCCATTGTGTACTTAGGGCACAATGGAAGCCAAGATGCAAATTGGATGGCATTTTGCATGGGATTCACTGGGTTCTGCCAGGGTGTCAGTGAAGCTGTGGTGCTTTCTTATGTTGCTGCCGTTTTCCTTTTGTTGCTGGTTTCTCTCTCATCTTTGGCTCTCAAAAGGAAGTGAAAAATTAATTAAAGGACTTTGGCTATGACTTTGTAATGTACAATTACATGAGGATGATGATGTTGTTTCCTGTTTTAGTTGTTTACTGATATGAGGCGTGGATCTATGTTTATAGCATTGGAATGCGTTATCTGTTGTGTAATCCGACTGAATTTGTGATTGTCATAAATTACTTTGATAATATTTATATTCTTGAAATTTTAGTATCATTATTTTTTATTTTTTAACAAATTAAATATTTTGATATTATGATTAAATGAATGAATACTAAAATTTAAAAAATGATTTCTTAACTTTTCAAAATATAACATACAACAATATTGATTAGTAGGGTTAGACATTTTTTCAATTACTTTTATTTATCTTAAAGCATAAAAACAAGATGTAATAATTCCTTATGCTTATAGTTCACACTATTGTTTAGGGTACTATGCATTTAATACTTAAAGTTTCCCTTTCTTGGTCTTAAGATTTGAGTTAGCACACGGTTTAAGCAATAAGGGCTTTTCATTTTGTGTTTTCTTAAAGCTACGGTAAGGACATCTAGAAGAGGATTTCTTCCACTGGACAATGACATACTAATGAATTTGCCCTTTAAAATTCAAATTTAAAACAAGCAAATTGTACAAAAGATGGTTTAGTTGAAAATTTCTCTTCGGTTTTATTTTATGTTTTTTAGAATGAAATCTATTCTTATTAGTTTTAATGAACAGAAAAATCAGAATATTTTTATCCAGATATTATTGAAGAATTAAAATAAAAATTAATATTATGAGGTTTTGATCAAATTATTGTTTATATATTTTTGCCCAAAATAGAAAGTACAAATTATTTTGCTTGATTAACGCATCAAAATATAATATTGTTTTCCTTACCAATAAAAAGTTACATTCACTAGAATAAAGGTTATCATTTAAAATATTCTTTATTATCTTATTATAAGTTTATACCTAGAGAAGTTGCACAACCTTGTCCCTAATGTCTGTTGTTTTCTTTAGATTAATGATAAGTTTATGTAAGGGATAAATTAAAAAAAAATTATACCACATGAAAAGAAAAAACATTAGTCTTATAATTTGCAAAACTTAATTCAATATAAAGCATCTTATTATAAAATATATTGAAAATTAGAAGAATAATGTACCGTCAATTGTATAACCCAATGATTAACTAATATTATCACGGAAAGAATTTAAAACTACTTGAATTAATTTATCATCTAATTTAAACTTTTGTTAAATTCAAATATGATAGATATAAACTATGATAATAAAAATGAAAAAAGGCCATGAAATAAAGAAAAAGGGGTTTCCACAAAAAAAAAAAGAAAAAATTGAAGAAGAAGAAGAAGAAGAAAAAGGGTGTTAAAAAGTTTCGTTTTTGGCCACCAGACTCGTATTGGTGTTTTACGTCATTGAATGAAAGTTGAGCTACTGGCTCAGTGAGGTCGACTCCAACAAGCTTCCCTCCATCGCTCTCCTTCTACATCTCTAACAGAACCCAAATTCTAGGGTTTGTGTTGCAGAATGTCTCAGAACGGGAAGCTGATGCCGAATCTGGACCAGCAGAGCACCAAGCTTCTCAATCTTACTGTTCTGCAACGACTCGATCCTTTCGTAGAGGAAATCCTCATCACCGCAGCACATGTCACCTTCTACGAGTTCAACATCGACCTTACTCAATGGGTTCGCCAATTCATCTCTCCTTGTCTGTAGCTCCTGAATTTCGTGTTTTGCAATCCATTTTAATGTTTTCTTAATCGGTTTTCTGCTTTTTCTGTATGATTGGCGTTCAGAGCCGAAAGGATGTTGAAGGATCTCTCTTCGTTGTGAAGAGGTTAGTTATGCTCTGGTTTGAAGTTTGAATTTGTTTTCTGATGTTAATATTGCCTTTTACGACTTTATTTTTTTTTCAGGAACACGCAACCACGATTTCAGTTTATTGTGATGAATCGTCGTAATACTGGTTAGTTATTTGGTCTCCGCTTGTATATTGTCGTCAATTTGTTAGTGCTTGGAAATTCTATGTTCTGCGATTTGTTGGCATAATGTATAACTAATTTTCATTAGCAGTATAAAAGTCTGCCACCTTTAGCTTCAACTGAAGTTGTTTATGTGATTTCTCTGGATTTGGTTGGAGGTCTGTGTTTTGCTTCTAAATTTCTATCAGTCTTTTGTGCAATGAGTTCAGTTTATATACTAATCAATAGCCATCCAAAAGGAAATTTATATCATATATTTGTGCTCCTATTCATGCGTTGGTTTGAAGCTAAATTTTAACTAAATTAGGAAGAAAGATCAACCTGTTGCTGTGTCAGTTGTAAAATTAGGCTTCCATGATCATATTTTAATCAGGTTCTTGTCTTATATTAAGTACGTTAGTTGTTACTTTATTATTAGATGTGCTTTTTTCCTAAAATGTTAGGAATGGGGCTTGGGTATTGGCTATTGGAACTCCAGTCGCTCTGTTGCTCTCAATATTGTGAGTATATTGTATAAGTTAATAACTTATTATGCAAACTGCAAATATGCCTTTTAAATCTCAAGCATAAAATAGATAACATGCTGCTAGAAGACATGGTGCCAAAAAATTCCTAGTATCCATACATGTAACTTGCATTTAACTATGTTTGAATAAAAGGAATTCATTGCTGGCATAAGCAGAAAATTTGGTGGAAAATCTCTTGGGGGATTTTGAATATGAAGTTCAGGCTCCATATCTGCTATACAGAAATGCTGCT
This sequence comes from Saraca asoca, assembly GCA_026873985.1. Lineage (NCBI taxonomy): Eukaryota > Viridiplantae > Streptophyta > Magnoliopsida > Fabales > Fabaceae > Saraca > Saraca asoca. The sequence goes on from JANHAO010001113.1 coordinate 23,443, forward strand.
CAAGAAGTGAATGGTATCTGGTTCTATAATAAGCGTGAATGTGAAGAGGTTGCAAATCTTTTTAGCAGGTATTCTTCTTACTGTGGATGCAATTATGCATACCCCAAAGCTGGCACTGTTGATGTGATGTGTGAATAATCCGTTGGATAATTGTGAGACTACTTATTAATGCTTTCTACATTCATGCGCCCATGTTAAGGTCATAGCAATCTGTGAATGCTAGCTGTAACAGTAACTCCCCCTCCTTCAGCTTCTCTCTTTCCTATATGATCAAACACAGGTGTAGATATCAGGTTTCAATGCTGTGATCTCTTTGATCAGGTCCCAGTAGGATGTCCATCTAGTCCTATAGTTTATTGAGTTAAAGGTGGTGTTTTTATGACATTGTGATCATGAGCTTTGATAGTGAGGAGCTGAAAATAGTTGATGACTTGTCATATTGGACAAATAATCCTGTGAATGATGCTGAATTTTTTTCTGGCCAATTATTTGATTCTTTTCTTTCAATTTAAAATTTGTCTCTTTTTCTATCAAAAAACTTTTGCATATTGATTATTTGTTTAAAGCTGACATATAGTCCTGTTACAATTATTTATTTACAGTGAGACATAATTGTGATGTTGCTTACTAGAAGTTGGAAATCTCTCTAGAATATGACTATGGAGATAATTGTCAATGTCAAAATGGGAAAAAAAAAAAAAAAAACGATCAGAACATGCTATGCCTATGAAAGATGAACATAGGATTTACTAGCACTTTATTCATTGCCTCTAGTCGATAGAAAGGATATGGGTTACAGAAAAGGAGACTGTAAGAAAACGTGCACAAGTTTCTAAGTATTAAGCATGGATCATGAACACTTAAATGATTTGGCTCTGGTAAAATTATTGTCAAAATTTTTTTTTATCTTCAATATTCTAATCCCCATTGGTGTTACTCACTTATATTTGGCTAATTTCCAGAATCCTTACTGCTTATTCTAAGGTGCCTCTGAAGTCAAAGGTGTCTTCTACAAAGAGGTAATAGGCTGCTTCTTTTTCTTTACTTGAGTCAAGACAGCCTAGTTTTCCTATATAGGTGTACCTATGCACCACCTGGCCTGTCCCTTATGGTGAAGAGGATGATTTAATTCAGGCCAAAATGAACTCTTTGCTAACTTTTACTCAGGGTTCAATTTTGCTCCCCAACTTTTATTTGGTTCAATTTTGTCCTCTAACTTTAAAAAACAAAACAATGTTGGACTTCTATTAACAGAGTTTGTTGGATTGACTGAAAAATCTGAATAAATCTTAAGTAAGTGTGGTTTCTGTACAAGATTATGTATTGGGAAGCACTTGTGTTAAAGGGATATATGGAAGTTCTGTGATGTAGGGATTAAATTCCGATGGTTTTAATGGGGTATTGAAATGTAGTAATTTTGTTCAATGACAAAAAGGTTTTGACAACAAATCAAAAGCAATTTGTTACATTAGCTCCACATCAAGATCAAATATTATCACATCAGATTTTTCTTTCATTCTAACGAATTTTATTAATAGGAGTCCAACATTGCTTTATCTTTTAAAGTTAAAGGGCAAAATTGAATCAAATGAAAATTAGATGACAAAATTGAAACCTGAGTGAAAGTACAAGGGCAAAATTAAATCAAATAAAAATTAGATGACAAAATTGAAACCTGAGTGAAAGTTAAAGGGAAAAATGTATACTATGGCGTTTAATTAATAGCATTCTCATATTCTTGATCTTATCCCGTTTTGGTATTAACACCATGCTTATGGTATTTTCTATACTGTTATTATTTTAATAATAATTATATTGAGGTTGGACAGGAGATGAGTTATTTTATTCTGTCCATTCATGCTGTGTCTCTGCAATTTATATGTAAACAGTTTCAGTAAGTGATTATTACAGGGTTGACAATTTGACGTACATTAATCATTTCTGGTTACATTTCCTTGCAGTGAGTTTGAGGAACTGGAAGCAGTGCCAACAATGGCAGTCATGGATGGTCCTCTAGAGCCATCATCATCAACTGCTTCCAATGTTGCTGATGGTCCTGATGATCCTTCCTTTATGAACTTTTTCAATGTATGTTCCATATTAATTATTTTATTTCCTTCCTAGAACTTTTCACGGCCATTTTTTTCAACTATATTTGAATGTTTTTGACATTATCAACTGCCACCAGCAAAGGGAGATGGACTTTTTCTTTTTATTCTACATAGCTGCATTTCTTTGGTGCTCTTGTAACAAGCATTAGCATTAAAGAAAACCTCGCAGCAGATGGATGAAATTAACCATCTGAAATCCCCCATTAATCCACTAAAACACAAAGTTTTCCATGAAAAATGCATGTCTGCTAAAGACTTTGCCAGACATAAGGAATTTATTGTATTTAAATTTGCGCAGATGTATCACGTAAACCTAGAAATCTGCTTTGAATTTGGCAAGTCTGGAATCTGAACTATATAACTCCAGAATTTGAGAACTTTTTGTTATTGTGAAGTTCTTTTGCTTAATATGGCCATTTATATGTTTCATTCAGCCTATTGATTTTACAACCATAATGTCATATTATAAGTTGAACATTTGAAACTTGGTTCTTATCAGGGTAGTTTTTTCTGCTACACTATTGCAGGCAGCTATGACCATTGGGAATACTTCAAATGCTTCAATAACCGGACAAGCTTACCAGTCTTCTGCTACAACTCCTTTGCCTTCTGTGCCAAATAATGCTGTCACTCCCACTGTGCCAACGTTGCAAACGCCCTCTCCTCTATCAGTATCTATGCCTCTGATGCCACACCGGGAAGCAACTGAATCCAGCAGCAACAATAATCAGACCTCTAATCTAATAAAGCCTTCATCCTTTTTTGTCCCTCCCCCTTCCTCTTCTTCAATGTTGATCCCAGCTGTCACTTCATCCCGGCCTACTGCCCCGTCCCTCCATCCTGCTGTAGGCATACAACGGCCATATGGTGCTCCACTGCTACAATCATTTCCACCACCAACTCCACCACCATCTCTTACTCCTGCTTCTGTTACCACTCCAAACTATGGTTCAGTTATTACGAGAGAAAAAGTCCGAGATGCTCTTCTGGTGCTTGTTCAGGTTGGCTTCCCTGCTTGGTTCTAGGACATAATATTTTTGCCCAAATTACCTAAAATATGACTCTCAGACATGAGAATTATTGAGCCTCTCATATCCTGTTACCTACTATAAGGCATTCAAAACTATCTGTTCTGAAAAAATTGTTTTTCTCTAGTTTTCTAATTTACTTTCTCTGTAGGACAATCAATTCATTGATATGGTCCATCGTGCGCTGCTGAATGCTCACCAATCATGACTTTTTGGAGGTGTTTAACCATCAATTACAAGAATCAAGTCTCGTCCCATTAGGTGGGCTCGCCAAATTAATTGTTTTTGGGCTTAATTATGTTTTGTATGATAATTTTTAGTCGTGGACTTTGAAGTGATTCTGTCAAACTGTCCGTGTCTAAAAGTGGTCAAAAAAATAAGATCAGCAATGACCATTTGGGTCTTGATAGTTTTTGAATGTTACCAACAAGACAGATGTCAAATATTTTGAAAGTAAAAATTTGAAGTTTATATGTTAAATGCTGATAGGAATGTTGTACTGCAAAAGAAGCTACCATATCAATTGCAACTGAGATTACAGGAAATGGCGAGGCCCGGGTAGACAGGACAATATTGAACGGATTGACAAATGACGGTGCTTGAGTGAAACAAACTATTCCAGACTATAGGTGGTGGTAAGGTGTTATTGAGCCTTGTTGATTGTGTACTGAGTTTTATTTTAATGTGTTTATTTGTATGGAGCTATTTCAAAGTTTCTATGAAAACACAACGTGCTGCATATTTCTTTTGGAATGGAAATATTTGTACATGATGAAAGCAGAAAGTGGCCATTAACACATTGGATTTGTCTAAAATCATGCACTTGCGTCTTTTGTAGTATGCACGCTCACGGGTATTGGGTGGCATAATGTTTGGGGATCTTATTATTATTATTATTATTTGCCCCTTTCTAAATCCCTTTTTACTAATTTAAGAGAAATGGTTTCTGATTTTGCCACTGCCATTTTAAACGGGGAGTAATATTACAGAATTCCTTTTAAACTGTCCCCACTGCTCAGTTTCTCTGTACATGTGGCATTTTCTTAATGGTGCTTTAAAGTAGGAGATATTTTCTGGATTAGTCGGAGCTACTATTTTTTATATTTTAATAAATCAGAAAATTCTCATTATTTTTAGCAGTCACTTAATCTTCATATCAAAATCTTTCCCTTGTCAAAATATGAAAGAAAGTAATATTGGAATTTTAATATTATGGTAAGATTAGAAATATTTCCATGGGTCTTTGTGTATCGAAATCATGAAATCTACAATCTACAATATTTAATACAAGTGTAATGAAACACTAGTATAACATTCCTGATTAATTGTATTTAAGATTTGTGTTAAAAAAGAAATTAATATTTTTGATAATGTGGCTCTTAGAAATGTCACATTATTTTGTTTAATTTAATTGAAAGATTTTTAGAAATGTTATACTATGTTTTAACTAGTTTGTATATTCTTAAAAATATTAAATTATTAAAAATATTTTTATTAGATATTAAGTGGTCCAATATAAATAATTAGTTATCAATGGTGATTAATAATAGTTAATAAAAGAAATTGATAAGTAATAATAAATTGAAATAATAAGATGTTAATAGAATTAAAAAAAGTTTAACTAAAATACTGTCATAATACTTAGGCCTTTGTTTTCAGTATTTTCTGTTTTCATGTTTTCATTAATGAAAACAGGAAATAAGGTTAGAATTATGTTTGATTTGATTTTGTTGAAAATATTTTTTGAAAATATTTCTTAAAATTGATTGAAAATTGAAAATGAAAAAAAAATTATTTTCATCATTTTTGTTTTCAAAAGTTAAAAACACAATGGTATTATTAAAATTTTAAAAAAAATTTAATTAATTAAAAATGAATAAATCAAACATATTTTCATTATTTTCATTTTTTAAAAACAAAAATAATAAATCAAAGAAAATATATTTTTTAAAATTTAAAATTCTAAAAATAAAAATTATTTTCAGAAAATAAAAACAAGAAATGAAAATAAGAAATATTTTCAGAAACCAAACATCTTACCTTGTTATAAAAATATTTTGGAGGAATATTAAATAAAAAATATTTCATAAAATAGGAACATTATTAAATAAATTTTTTTAAAATTTTAAATTAAATATATAAATGTTATTCCCTCAAAATATTTTTAAAAATATGAAAATTTCTAAAAATCAGACCTACCTAAATAAAAACATTTATGAGTTATACACAATCATCAAAATTAAAGTATAATTGACGCCTCGGAGACACCTGCACAGTAAAAAATTATCTGCGCTTATCTCTTCATTACGAATTCCGTACTCAGGAATCTGGACACTTTCTTCTGCATTATCAATGCCATATAATTAATGTATAAATTAACTAATTAATCATACAAATTAAAGTGAGGAGCTATAATCTCGTTCCTTGATGCTGCAATGAAATCCTAGTCTCCGTTGGGAAAAAAAAAATGTTCAAGTCTATCACTACCGCATGTATTCACATCCCTTCCTCTTACGGTCTCATCTCTGCAAAATCCAGCAAATAAGACGTGCAACCCTTGGATGGTCCAGATTTTAGCACAACGGAAAACAAAAATCTTGCGTTTTCAATCGCTAAACCAACCAACAACATTGCTATTTGCAAATAAAATCCTCTCCACCGCTTTTTGTGAGAGCTTTATCCTTAATTACTATTAAAGCTGCAGAACTGAACCTTGGTGCAAAATCCTGACCGAGTTATTAGGCAGTCTTCACTTTTCGAGAGGGAGGGCGCCGAAATAGACTGATTAGATCGTCAAGACCCCGTTTAACAGCACCACTTAATCATGAGTGCAAACAAACACAGTCAGACAGAATGCAATCTAACTTGTACTATAAAATGTTGCAACTGCTATTTGAAAGATAACAAATAGATATCCTCGTTGTGATGACCAGAAAACTGATCCCGGCACTAGAAGCAACAGTAAGTCAAATGTGACCCAGGCAACCTGTAAAAATACATCCGTTACTTCCCAAGCTCAAAATATATAAATATGCAAACCGAAAAAGTACCGCTTCAAGAAAACCTCCCATCTTGTTAGCAGTTTGAATTCTGACTCTTAAATATGAAGGGATACAATCTGATGGAAATGTGTGAAGACAGGTATGTGTCAAATAACCCCACCCACAATAAATTGAAAAATATGTACACAAAATCCATTGTGCTGGCTCTAAGAGAAAAGTGCAAGCAGCTAAAACTTGTATACAGAGCAAGATGCATCAGAAGTAATTTTTAAATACCTGATAAACATTTAGGGTAGCCCTAGAGGAATCATAGAAGGTAAACATCCCATCCAGCACTTCACGTTGCAAATTAGCCTCATCAGTGTGATCTTCTAATTCCTGTACAAGTAGAACACTTCCATAAGCAAAAAAGAGGGAAGACAAAGCTAAGCCTTCAATTTCAATGCTGGGTAAGGGAACTAAGGAGGATTGAACAACCTTAACTTTAGCATATTTATACATCACAATTTATAATTAGAAAAATGCATACACAGTACCCCCATTACCTTTACCGCCCAGAAACACCACATACAAGCACTGGGCTCATTGCCCAAAGTACACTTAAATCTAAAACAAAACCCAAACCATAGGGCATATACAACCTAATGTTAGTGCAAACTTTCACTCAGTTGACCTACCATGATAATCATTCGCATATGGTAGTACTTCACTCAAAACTAAGAGCATTTAGCATAACATACAATAATAATCCATCTTCATCAAGTTTTACTACCTTTTTTAGTGCCATGACCAAAGGATCATCTTTTGAAAGATATGGTGCCACTCGAGGTGTTCGTCACAAAACATCTAACCATGATCTAATATAAGAAGGATTTACGGCCAGAGAACTGTTGTCTGCAAAAGATCTGAATGTTCTTTCCTTGGTGCCTGTAAATATGCCTCTGCACAAAGTAGAACAAAGACTTCATTAGAGCTCAAAATCCTAGGCCTCACATCAAAATGATATGGACATGATGGTTGATGTCACATGTCACATTACACAGAAGGTGCAAGACCTCAACCAATATCATACATCTTAAAATAATCAGCTTTAGAAAATAGAAGTTAAAAAACTGTCCAAGATTGTATTAGTTGAAACAACAGGAAGAGAAACAGACAACGTACTTAACATCTTGAGTCTATTACGTGGTAATATTTGACATATTATTACAATCTAAAGTTTATGGGCATTCTCTTGCACAATGGCCAGTTTTAAATCAATTTAAGTGAAGATAACTAATGAGTGCAAGCAATACAGTTTACGGACATCCATTCATCTACCTTGGAAATGCCTCCCAAATAAGTCAGTTTGCAATACCAACAAAAAATTTGACAATGCCAAATTCAGATTCATTAAGGCATAGCCAGAATGTTGATGATGGCAAGTTCAAATTTGACAACCAAATGTATGATTGATACTGTGATTCGATTGTGATTCCCAAAAATGAACCAGAATTAGCTGTAATACTGCAATGTATACTACTATGTCAGCAGCAAAATGCCTGCCGAAGAAATGGTAAAAATGATACTCAAACTTCCCAATACTACTCAACAAACTCAGATTGTATTTGATAGACATGCAAACATCAGATCATTCCTAGAGCTGACTATCTGAGAATTTCATGGGAATAATATCAATAACTTCTAAGGAAAACTGAAAACTAATGCACAGGGCAAAATTGCCAGAATATTCCCTTATAGTGTCTTACAGCAATAGCAATTTACATTCCCAATCTTGCACACACTCTTATCTTTTATGCACTTGAAGGTAATTAATCTTACCACAAGACTCTCAGCAATCAACTTCACACTTCTCACAACTGCAGTTTCATTGACGAAGTGCCGGCAAAACAAAGCTCTCAGAAAACAGCTATAAAAGGAATAAATTCAAGCGTTTAGGTCAAAAGCAAAACCTGCTGTCAACCAAGCCACCAGTCCTCTCTAGCAGTTCTGGTGCAGCAGAGAGTTCAGAGGGTGGCAGCAGTAATTCTCAGCCGTGAAAACTGTTCATGCTCCCAAGCTACCTACAGCAGAGCTATAGCCTAAATACCCAGCTTCATAGTATCAATTAAAAAGGAAATGAAGGACCGTGCATGTGACAAATGAGGAAATATTCCAAAAACAAAGGAAGCACAAGCTAATATGACAAGAAGAAAGAAGGGGTAAGTAATAGCCAGGTGCAGCAACAAATCATTATCATATTTCTTTCAAAAACCAAGTCCAGAGGATCACACAAATGATTAGACAAGAAAAAGAAAATATAAAATTAAAGAGGATGATGCAAAACAGTCAACAAGCAAATGAGAATTACATACCAAAACAAAAGGAGAATTGTACTAATGCTCAGCTCATGATATTAAAAGGAGGAAGAGAAAGTTGGTTGTGGAAAAATACAACCATATCATTTACATTGTATACAAAAGAAGCTGAAAAGAAATTAGTTGTGAGCCATTTACTCGAGGATTTGATATGCTTATTTTCTTGTGCTTCAGATTAACTTTAAACCCCAACTCCTCTGCCACACTAGAAAAATCCTATGCCAAAATCCACAACAAAATCATTAACACAAAACTGCAAGTCAATACATTTAAGTATGATTTGCAATGGCAATTCACTTACTTCAAAAATTTGTTTTATATAGGCATTTTCTGAAGGCTTAGACACATGAATCCACAATTCATTTTCCCAAGAGCCAATACTATTAAGGCAAATAGCATAGTCGATGCCCTCATGCAGACGTTGATCAAAGCTACGGAGCCACTGGAAGATCAGAGTTATGAGATAAGGATTCCACAGTGACTAAAAAGGCAAGGAAAGACTAACTAAAATGCGAAAGATGGATACAGCGACAAAGAATGAACAAAATGTATCACCTTACAAGTTCCATTGTAGTTGAAAGGCCCACCAGATTTTAGCCCAAAAAGTAGAATGTACTGTCCCCTTGTTTTTGGATTAGAATAGAGAAGAGAGAACAACATAGCTACTTCAAGAAGAGCCACAACAACGCTTCCATTACTGTCACTTTCCACTGATAATGCCTACAAATACAGATATTTTTACACATTCAATTATTTAATGCAAATTAATTTCATGGGTGGAATAATAGAATCGCATACAGGAGCAGCCCCAAAGGTGTCATGTGATGCCACTATAGCGATGGTAGGTAATTGACTAGCATCATCATCTGTCTTCCGTCCTGCCAACCATCCCTGCAACCATTCAAAACTATGAAAACATTTACACAATATATATATATATATATATATATAAACATTTACACAATACATATATATATATATATATATATATATATTGAGATGGAATTTAAGAAATTCGACAAGAATCTGCGTGTTTTTGGCAAACTGGAGACAAAGTAGCATATGCAAAATGGGGAGGCACAGCCTAGACTTTTCAAGTTCTTCTACTCAGCAGAAGCTCTGTTTTCCAATAAGAAACAAAAATCTTATCTTCACACTCCCTCTATATTTTATTATGATTCAGATCATATCATATCTACAAGGTTGAACAAAGACCTGTATATTTGTAATGGTGGGAGATACAACTTTCTTTGGCTCTGGACCTGAAACAACAAACTTGTACCTGCAATATATTTTATGAAGAAAAGAAATCAACAAGAACATCAAAACAAGAAATGTCAAAACAAGAATACACAGAAAAATAAAACCAAAACAGCAATGAAAGGAAAAGATATGAAAGCAGCTTTTTTTTTAGGGTTAACAGCAATGAAAAGAAAAGATATCAAAGTTGCTTTCTTTTTTAAATAAAAAGAAACAAAAAAACTTAAAAAAAAAAAATAAAAGCAACAAAAATGTTAAAATTTAACTTTTTTTTAGAAGTTCCAATTTACTGTTTTAAAAAAAGTACTTTTTAACTTTTTTTTTTAAGTTTCAATTTACTGCTTTAAAAAAAAGTGCTTTTTTTTTAAGTCCAATGAATCAAGTCATAAAAATCCCTGTCACTCTACTTGACCATCTTGCAAAATTTGATTACAACAATGAAAGGTGGACTTGCACTCACCCGTCAGTAGTTGCAGTAGCAGGCTGACCAGTGGCATCATTCTTCTTGATTTCAGTTAACACAGCGTGAGCGTTGTCATCCTCAAAAGCAAAATAAAGAGGATACTGTAACAATGTGCAACACCATAAAAGTTACACTTCCGTGAAAAAGATAAAGGAAACGAAACATGTCGAAGATAACATTGCAGCAGGAGAAATATATAACTTATTCCAGGAACCACCCTTTTAGGATCACGTGAAAGGGAAGCCTTGGATACTATGAAATGAAAACTATATTTATTTATGGAAGACAGGAAGTTAATTGTCCAAATTTGAGGCAAGACTTAACAGATTCTTTTGAGTAAATCTTTTCAAAACCAAGATCAGTGGTTAAGCTGTCTCCAATTTACTCACAGATAAGTTGGTGTGTACATGTATCTGTTCAAGTTGAGCCAACTCACTCTGCAGCCGCTCTTTACCATTATCTTGATGGCTACTTTCCTCGCCACCTTTGTTTTCAAAACTGAACATTTGGGGTAGCAGAAACAATAAACCCCCAAGAGGCTTGCTTTCAGAAATATATTCTGCCATATTGTAGTCACAAGAAATTATATCAATAAATTTCTAACTGTGAGATCCGATGATATTGATCAAATAATAATCCTTATAAATAATAGGGACAGAAAATGCTAGGCAAACAACTACATATAATAATAATAATAATAATAATAATAATAATAATAATAATAATAATAATATATAGAGAGAGTGCAATATAAATGGCGATCAACCGTTGTTAGAAAGTGAGCACTATAAATATGAGGTCACAGAGCTACTAACTTGTCAAAATATATAAACTAACATTCCTTGCTTACCAATCAAACTACAATTTGACTAAGATTTGTGTTGCCGGAATTTATATGGAAGTTTTATACTAATTGAGTACTTCCAGTCAAACTACTATATCTTAACAAGATCTTTACTAATTTAACATATCTGTTTCAGAAATAGATATATAGAATATCATTTGTGAATATACGTTATTTAAGGAACAGCCGTAACTCTCTTGATGGACTAGTAAAAACTAATTCGTAATAAGGCTAATCGTACGACTTACGTGCCTAATTCTGGAATTTTAAATCCTGGCACCGTGGGTCAGACAAACACATTGTTTCATCCACTAATGAAGCATAAAATGAAAATCACCGATCTGAAATTGACGTAGAATGATTTCTGTGGAAACGATAATTGCCAAACAGACCAAAATCCCAGCTTAGAGCTATTCACTTGTGTAATATATTTAGTTCCCGAGCTCAGCTATCACAACCAAATAAGAAAGCATAGCAATAAATGACAGTATCAGTTTCAGATGGTAGCTTTGCTCTCTTACCCTGTAACTTGCGTACGTTACATCGCACCTCAAGTGCAATTGATTCAGCACAATAAACGCAAAAATAAAAATAACAATAAAAAAACAAAAACAACCTTTGACGAAAGTCATGTTCAATTCGCGAAGAGGTATCATGGGCACAGTGGGTGAAAGATCAGCACGAGGAGAGAATACTGGAAAAATTCAATAGGATACAATCTAATCTCTATGACATGTAATAACAAACACACTTATTAAATTAAGAGAGTTACGATATACAGAAATATCTGAAAAACTCAAAGATGAAGAAACCATTTCAGATATGTGCCCTGCAGAGAAGGAAAAGAGGAGAAGCTATTACTATTCCACCTAGGACACTTTGATTAGTTTCATATGAGGAAAACTGATGGTTAGGAATAAGAGTCTCCCTGTGAATATAAAGTAAACCTACTCATTATGGCAAGCTCATATATAGGGCCCAATATCCATTAAGCCTATCAAAAAAGATCACAAATAATTGGGCTTGATAGCAACAAGCTTAAAGAATGTGACATCCAATTAACTTGAGACATTATAGAATTATGTCAGTCTATAAAAAATTTCAACATTTTCCCACTTGAACGACATAATTCAATATGATAAGAAATCTTCAGATTAATTAATAATATATAGCCACAATAAGATGTCATATCGAGCCAGTACTCTTATCTAAAATGGACTAAAAGAAGTTCACAAGTACCTCAACGGTGCAGAAAATCATATTCGAAGGAGTATAGATATCATACATGCAAGATATCCATGACCCGGTGACCTAATACAATAGTCCAACGGTCCAAAATGGATTTATAAACATCTCAACAATGAAGAAAACTTACTCAAAGGAATAATGATTCCATACATATAAGATACTTATAATCCGGTGACTTGATAAGAGTGTGGATACATGAAAAGAAAATGCACAATAAAATAGCATACCAAAATGTGATCAATGCAATTTCCTAACAAAATTGGCCCTAGTATCCGCTCAAGATGTCATATGAGATTCAACAATATATTTCAGTACAAAACGAGACTGGGTCTAGAATGTCTCCATCATATGGCACAACACAAAATTGCGCAATATAATAATAATAATAATAATAATAATAATAATAATAATAATAATAATAATAATAATAATAGAAATAACAACAATATGTGATAACTACAAAATAGTAACATTTTATACAAAAATGATGAAAGTCTTGAGACAAAGAAATCAAATGCAATGTTGCTATACAAAATTTTGGCCTTAGCATCCACCCAAGATGTTTACTGAGAAACAACAGAATTTACTTAGTATCACAAAAAAAAAGACTGGGTCAAAATGTCTCTTATGAGGTCAACATAACAAAATTGCATGTGACAGAATATGTGGCATTAAATTGACAATAGTAAGTATCTTAAGACAAATAACATTATCACATTAATTCCCACTAGCCCAAAACATCATATGTGTTTAATAAGATAGGTTATATGATACCAAACTACCTTAGTTGTCAAGCGTTTGGTTAGGGGATCCACAACCATAAGCTGAATGCTTATGTACTTAATGCGAGTCTAAAGGTTGCATACTTTCTCTCTAACAATAGGCATTTGACCTCAGAACTTTAGTGTATAC
>JANHAO010001114.1:0-34983 GCA_026873985.1 Saraca asoca
GGAGGTCTTGGGTGCTTTATATATGAGTTCACAACCCTCCCCTTACGAGCTAGCTTTTGAGGTGGAGTTAGGCGGGTTCATATCAGTTTTCCAAAGTCCTCATTATGCCTTTCTACGACAAAAATTTTCTCCTACATATCTAACAGGATATTGTAGCTTTCGAAGCGGTCTTTGGGCTGCTGAGATTTTGCCGTCTTTGTGAGACCAGGGGTGGGGTTGTCATGACTCTCGCTACCCCTTTTGTTGCTTGCGATAGGACCACTTTGTCCTACCTTGTGCTTGGATTCCTGTATTTTGAAGGTTTCTTCCCATCTTATTTGTTTGCTTGCCCGATCATAGAATTCAACGAGATCTCGAGTGGGGGACTTGTAGAGGCTCCTATACAACTTGCTATCTTTGTGAAGGCCCGTTGAGATGGCTGTTAGAATACTTTCCTCCGAGGGATTCTCTACTGAATTGGCCTCGTACCTGAATCAGGCTAGGTAGTCTTTGAGCGATTCGTCCTTACACTGGAAGATCATTGAAAGGTGGCAAGGAGGCACAAGTTACCTCTTCAGTGCTCGGTAATGGTTGGTGAATTTCCTTTGGCATTCCTCCTAGCCACTAATGTTGTGAGCCAGGAGGTGCCTGAACCTGGCGCGAGGCACGGCCCCTAGTGTGGGGGGGAAGACGAGGCATTTCACCAGGGGATCGATTGTCTGTAGGTCTATTTAAGTGTTGAACGTGCCCAGGTGATCGCTTGGATCACTGCTCCCATCATATAGCGATATGGTGGGCACTTTGAGTTTCTGTGGGAGAGGCTGCTTCTCAATCTCCACAGAAAATAGGGAGCCTTCTTCTCGACGAGGTTGACGACTTTGAGGCTGAGGATGCTCCTCTAGCCGCTTGAGCCTATAGGAGACTTCCTCCATTGTAGCATGTGGTCCTTTGTGCTGAGGGGTAGAGCTTTTTGCTTGTTGCGAGCCCCCCAGTTGTTGGCTATCACGATCATCGCGAGCTTCTATCTAAGCTTCGCCACAAAGCTATTGGAATTGCACCATGACTTCTTCTTGTCTCTGAGCATTTTGCGTCTGTACTTGAGCAAGCGCTTTGACAGTCTCTACCAACTCTCTGACTGTGCTTTTGAGCTCCGTATAGAGCTGATCGAGCATTTGAGCCTCTTGAGTTTCAGGCGCAGCACCATGCTACTGAGTAGTTAGGATGGTAGAGCTCCGAGTCATTCTTCCTCTGGCCATTGCTGGGCTGTAAAGGAAACTTCAAGAAATATATGGTCCCCACAGACGGCACCAAAAGATGTTGACGGTGAAATTTGGTTCATACAGATGATCCAAGCTTCAGCCAATGAGAGGAGAGTTCAGGGAACCAATGCTGTTTCTGAAGTACAAGAGGAGATGAGCTGAGAGGAAGAAGAGGAGAGGGGAGATAGTGCTTTTAACGTGGTTCGGTCAAATTTGGGCGGCATCAGACCCTACGTCCATGGTGAAGGTTTTATTAGTAAATGTTTTGGCAAAATTTCTACTTACAGGATTGGTCCCTCCTTCCTAACAAGGTTTTCCTATTTATAGAGGGAGGAGGGGCGATATGCATTAATTACAAGTTACAATTGTATTACATCAAATAATAAATGAGAAAGATAGTGAAAAGACTACAATCCGATTGCTGCAGAATGCAGTTTGTAGAGTAGTCCCTTTAGGCTGGCTCTTGTCGGCGTTGCTCGCCTGGTACTACTGTGATCAGATGAGGTGCTGGGTATTGTCGTAGTGAAGTAGCGAGCTTCGAGCGAGTGATCGACCGCTTGTCAAGCTGGTCCTTGTGATAGCCTGTCTGCTGGGACGCTGGAGGGTCCTCACTATGCCACTTTCTGATGGGCATAACGAAGCTTGCTGATTCTTTGAGTACCCCGCAATCGCGAGTTCTTGTGACTATTTTCTGTATACAACAAGTAAGTTGACTAATTTGATTACATCATCAAAACATCATAATCAAACTATTTTGGAAATTAGTTTTAATTAATTTCAAAATTAATCAATTAGTCAAATCTATCTTGATGGTATTGATGATTAAAATAAAAGAAAATTTTCTAAAATTATTTTCAATCAATTTGTAATCATATTCAAATTAGATTCCAAGTTAAGGAAAGTTTCCAACATTACAAAAACACAATTTAGGCAAGTTTTCTCAAAATTGGTTATAATTGTAATTAATTCCCAAAATTGTATTTATGCAATTAAGTCATAAGATTGATTTATTGTCATTACAATCATTCATGGGACTAATCAATTGTCATCACAACCAATCAAAGTGGCTAGAACCACCACATGTGGTGGCTAGAAGACCAACTATCCATGTTGGTACAACCAACATCAAGTTTCCACTAGTAACTATCATGTTCGGCCGCTAGTGCCTTGTTTGGCTAGCTAGTTGCATGCCAACCAACCAAATCCCTTTCAATATACTTTTCATCCAAAGTGTAGATCTAATTTATATTGGTTTTGAAAAAAAATCTATAAAAAAAATTTGTATTTTGAATAAAATTTTTTCATCTTATAAAACCAAATTACACAATTCATATAATCTCAATTATCACCATATATTATAATCAAATCTTTAATCATAAATTAAAAGAAAATAACATAGGCTCTGATACCACTATTGAGAAATAGATCAAAGCATCAAGTATGCTGATCCAAAGTATCAAGTATATATAGCAGAATTTTTAAAATTTTTCCCTAAGCCCGGATTATATTTTTTAAAATTAATTCATAAGGATTTGTATAATTCAAAATATGATAAAGCTAATGATTTGAATTATATTTTCTTGCGAGTTATTCTTAGAATCCCTAATCTTCAAATATGAATATGATCTCCAAGTAAGGCCACAAACTCTCCAACAAGCCTGATGATCAAGTCTTCTAAATTGATTTCGGTTAACTTTTTCAGATTTGACTTCTAAGACCAATAGTAATCCACACGAACTAATTCGACCCAAAGCTTCAACTAATGTTCACATAACAAGTAAAGAAAGAAAATCAACTTCATAGTTTAAGACGTGCTAACTCTCCAAGGAATCACAAATTCACTTGGCCAAGGTTGATGTTTGAATGAAAAGAGGAGAAGAGAAATGAGATCACACACAACACATGTGCTAGGGTTATATTGGTGTGTTGAAGGATTAGCTTCACTTATCTTTAAATAGAAAGACACTACAAAAAAATTGTGCAATTTCTAATAAAAAAATCCATGAGAAATCATGAAAAATTCATTGAAAATGATGAATTTTTTACAAAATGTGATCATCAATAAAACAATGGTCAGAAATTTTTTTTTTCAATCGAAAAAATCCGTCAAAATTTTTTTAATTGAATTTTGAGGAGGCAGTTTTTCAAAATAATTTTTTCTTTTTGTTTTTATCTATGGAAAAGTCATTATAAATTAGTCAGTAAATATGCCAAAAATTTCATAAAAAATTTGTCCAAAAACCACCTGAAATCCATGGGAAAAAGGATAATTTTTTAAAATTTTATTGATATAATTTTCTAAAATTGAGTTTTTATATTTTTATTAGAATAATTTTAATTAGTATTAAAAATTAATCTTAATATTTTTTAACTTTAATTTCAAGAAATTAATATTTAATTATAATAAAAAAATTAAAGTACAATGCACACAAATGGATTTAAATATATAAAATTAGGAAAATAATTCATAAATTATATCGCTTAAATCAATGTATGAAACATATTATTCAAATAAAAACATAAAAATGTAACTACAATCCACTATCATTGGAGAAGAACTAATTATTAGGCTCTAGATCTTAGGTAATGTCTTACTACTATAGCTGTTTAGGACCTCCGACTAGTGGTGGTCGAATCACCAACTAGGATGGCTATGATGGTGGTGATGGATACATGTAGGAAGGAGGCGATTGGTAGTAGGCAGGGGGCTAGTGGTAGTATGAATGAGAATGAGGTGGAGGAAGAGGTGATGAAGTCTGACTTTATTGTTGTTGAGTTTGCATGAGACGCTCTATTTGAGTGAAAATCTCCTACATCTGTTACTGCATCTCGATCATAGCACACATGAGCTGGTTTAGCGTAGCATGTAACAAACTCTCGATGTAAGTTGCAATGGTTGATATAGCTATCCCCACTGTGGCCTTAGACCCCAATCTATAGATTCTTCCTTTCTTGGTCTCGTCAATAATGTCCACCCACAAATCATAAGTAGGTGGCCTAGCACATCACTAGCTGTGTCCCTAAAGCCCTCACCTCTTTATGCCTGAATATGCATCAAGCCCTCCTTTCTTATGTTGAAATTCTCCTATAAATTAAAACAATTAATTATTTGATATTATAAATGTAATATTTTTACTACCAAATACATAACACATTTATAATAAAAATGTAAGTTAAGAAAAGCTACTTGCATAGGATTGTGCAGCTATAAGCCAGACCCACTGACCATCCTTCAGGGTGTAGGTGTTGCAGAACAAGTTATCCACTGGCAGCTAGACCCCAGTCTCAAATATATGCACAACATGAAAATTTTTATATATATAAATAATCATAAGTTAAAATGACAAAAAATATCATTCAGTTAAAATAATATTGTCATATGCAGCCAATGCTCTGATATAAGGATGGATCCATACCCTATCTAGCTGCATACGAAGCTCTGTTCCTCTTATTGTCTCTAGTAGTTTCTATGCCATTACAATTGATTGTCTCTAGGCATCTATACTAACATTGATGACCAGCAGAAACCTCAATTCTTAGTTTTTGATTTCTTCTAAGCTGCAAATCCTCAACTAGACCCATTTGAATAAGTGGTAGAGTTTGATTCATAGAGACTCTAGCATTATTACTAGTGATAGCATGCACATCATGGGAATTATTTGTCTCTATAGTATTATTTTGTGAATTGATATTGATGATATTTTCTTCAAGAACTAATTGATTTCCTTTAGAATTTTCTTCATTAAAATTACATTTTCTGATTTAGTATCCTATTGAATTGATAAAGTAAGGTTTGTAAACAACTCATTCATAGGTAATAGCCTTGCATTAGCTTAAAAAGTAGATAAACATAAATAAAAATATACCCAAATTCATTTTGTGTTAAAGCCACTCTTATAGAAGTTGTTCAATGAATTGGATGATTATAGAAAGCTTAAGCATCAACTACAAAATGATTTTAAGTCATATCGGTGCCAATAGGAACTTCAAAGTATGCTTGATTCTTACAAATTGTCTATTTAGGTCAGAAGTAACTTGATTATAACTTCAATAGCAATCCTTAGCTACATGACTTATTCTTTCACAAGTAAAATAATACCTAAAAACTCTTTCATATCTACATTGAACCCAAGTCCAACTATGATCATCAAGTTTTAATACAAACCCCATTAACAAAGGTTTTGAAACATGAATTTTCACTCTTATTTGTTAGCCTTCATAGAAAAATTGCTTTGCTATCATAATTTCTTTAGTTTTGATATTGAAAAACAATTTCATGTGTTCAACAATTGTAGATTGATTACAAGATTAAAGTATGCGATTCAAGATATCCATATCAGATTTAGTAATTCTCTTATTTTAATTAGGATCTTTTGTAAGTGTATTCTAATCCATTTTGATCAAATCAATTAAGTTTCTTAAAATAGATATATTGAGGTAGAAATAAATCACTTAAAATGAATTAAAATCAAATATTTTTTGAAACAAAGTTTTCAAATGATTTTTCACAAGTGCAAGTTTTATAAAAACTATTTTTCACTATGTGTATCGATTCACAAATTAATTCATACTGAAATCTTGCAAAACAATATATGAATCAATTCAGCAATCGATTCATGAAGAAATGTTTTGAAAAAATGTTTTTATTGAAAGGTAGGAATTTTCCTGAATTGATTAGGTAATCAATTCATGACCTGTTCACATAATAGTGTGAATCAATTCATGCATCAATTCCATCATGAAGTTCTTTACGATCTTCATAGACAAATCGATTTACAAATTGATTCATTAGTTGACAACTACTCTGAATTGATTCACAAGTTGATTCATAGTTTGAAAGTTAGTTATTTTTCAAATGTTGATTGCCACACTATAAATATCACCTAAACCTCATTTCAAACATAACTTTTTCATAACTCTTACATATCTTCAAGTGTGAAAAATAGAGAGATAATAGAGCTAAAGTAGATTTATCATTACTCCATCAAATTTCATAAGATCAAAGATTCTTGGATCAAATTAGTGAAGGATACACATTAGATAATTGAGATTTACATCTCAATTTTAGTATTATATTTCCAACTTTAACTCTTATTCTTATTTTAAATTTCTAGGTTAATAGAAATCTGGTTTTCTTTTTAGATTTCTAAGTTCATAGAAATCTAGTATATAAAAAAAGATGTTCATCTTCCTTTTGCATCTTCTTTAGTTGTGAGGTTAATCATAATTAGTTGAAGGTGTAGAGAATTCTAAGAGTATCTTCTAAAATTATGAGATTGATCAGAGCTTGTAAGAGGTGAAAGAATTTTTGTATCCAAATAGGTTAGCAAGAGCCTAGTTAAGTCTTGTGTATAAACTGGCTGGCAAGAGCCAGGTTAAATCATGTGTTTGGTAATAAAAGAACAACCATCTAGTTGAAGATTCAGTCTAGTGGATGTACACTTTAATTGTGATTTTCAATTGAAGTGGAATCACTTTAAAAATTTGGTATTCTTTATATTTCTACATTTATTTTGCTATTCTCATATAATCTGGTTTAAATTAATTAATTATTTATGCAATTTTACATCATATCTAAATCAGTGACTATAATTGAATCTTTATTATCTAATAAACATACTCTGATAATTTTGTTCAAAGATTTCTACTATTCTAAAACAAACTAGAATTCAATCTAAAGATAATATGTAAAAAGGGGAAGATCAATATTTTTGGGACCAGTAATTGGTATCAGAGCTTTGGCTCTTGATACTCTCCTATTTTCAAGGAAATCATGGATTCTAGTTTTACATTTTTGCCTGAATGTCCACCTTTTAATAAACCTCTTAGTTTTGATGGACATCACTATACTTATTGTAAGCAAAAAATTAAAGATTTTATTGAAGCCACTGATATAGACATGTGGGAGTTTACTGAGGATGGATATGATCCACCATAAACTCTAATTAATGGGATTCTATGACCCAAACCTAAATTTCTTTGGACTGAAGAGGAAAGGAGAAGACATCTCTTAGCCTCAAAAGTTAAGTGGATCATTCTAACTCCTTTTCTCCAAATGAATATGAGAAAATATATAATTGTATAATAGCCAAACAAATATGGGACACATTAGAAGTAGCATATGTTAGCACAACACTGGTTAGAGCCTCTAAGGTGCATGTATTAGTTTCTCAGTATAAAATGTTTAAAATGGAAGAAGGAGAATCTATCAAGGACTTTATTCAAAGATTTACTGCCATTAGTCACCATCTTATGCTTCTTGGTAGAACATTTGACAATGTAGATTTAGTGCACAAAATACTAAGGTCTCTAATAGAAGAATGGCAACCTAAGGTAATAGCCATCAAAGAATTACTTAAAATGGAAATGCCTACCATTCAAGAGCTCTATAGAAACTTGGAAGAATATGAGTTAGAGTTGAAAAGATACAAAAAGAATGGTGATGATAAAAAGAGAAGAACCTTGGCACTTAAAGCTACAAAGACATTTGATGATGATGAAGAATCAAATAATGATGAAAGTGTAGATGAAAAAGAAGACAAGGCTTTATTGAGCAAAAAGCTATAGAAAATTCTCAAAGAAAATAGAAACAAAGCAAAGAGAAAAGTTGCTCAACAAAGAAGAAATCAGAATAGAAATGATTAAGGAAACTCTGTTAACACTACTCCAACATGCTTTGAATGTAAAAAACCCAGACATATCAAATTGGACTACCCCGTGTACCTGAAAAGATAGCTTGAAAATGAAAAAAGGAAAAGGAAACTATCCTCCAAGAAAGCTGACTTAACTTTTTTGGAAAATGAGAATGTTAATTCTGGAGAAGATGAAGAAAAAGAAGAAGAAGCACTCCTTTGCCTCATGGCTCAAATAGATGAAGACAGTGAGGCATTTGGAAATCAATCATTCTTTTTGCTTTAGTGATGATGAATTTAATTCTAGTGATGATGAGATTGATGATGTATGCATTGAACTTTATGATTCATTATTGAAAGCTAAGAAAGAGTTTAATCATGTTAAAATTGAAAATGAAAGCTTGCTTAAGAAAATTAGTCAAATTGAAAAAGAGAATAGTGATTTAAATGTCTTAGTTGAAAAGCTGTTAAGTGAGAGTAAGACATATGATCAATGTGAAGCTTATAGATCAAAAATAGATAGCTTGATAAAAACTTTACAAGGCTTTACTAATAGCAAGATGAGACTCAAAAACTTTTTAACTGTTCAAAACGATTTTCAGTATAAGAAAGGACTATATATAAATGACAAAAGAAAAAGAAAACAAAAAGGAACTACGGTTACATTACTTGCTTCTATTATAATAATAAATGACATCATATTAGATATTGTCTATACAGGCATGGAACTTATGTGTTAAAATCAACTAAAAAATTAGTTTGGTTACCTAAAGCATTTATCTCTAAAAGAAATCATGCTATGCTGACTAACAAATCTGGACCCAAGATCAATTAGGTACCACCAAAGCAAGTATAATTTTTGTTTTGCAAGTTTGTGGGAGACAAAGAAACAACTCATGATTTTTGGACAGCAGTTGCTCTCACCATAATTAAGAATATTGATCCCCCACCTTCAATATGTTTTGATATTTCTTATCTTTTATGCTTATTTGTATTGTACATTGCAAATACTAACTTAGGCTTCGGAGATTCCCTTAAGTTTGTTTTGCAAGTACTTAATGTGAGAATTAAGTTTTCAGTGGTGTTAAATTGTTCATTAACTGGTTAATAGGTTATGAAAACCATTTTGGAACAAAGTTGTATGAAAACTATATTCAAGACTTCATGAATCAATTCACCAATCGATTTCAATTTTTTCCAAGATTTATTTGAGTTTATAAATCAATTCACGAATTAATTTACATCTTGAAAATATACACTATGAATCGATTCACAAAATTTTCAATCTTGCAGGAAGATTTTAAGTGTTAAAATTTTTAATAAACCTGGATGAATTGATTCTAGAATCGATTCACATAAGAATCCTATGAACAACTCATACCTGAATTGATTTGCTCTCAAATATTTGCCCTTTAAATCGATTCATGAATAAATTCAAAGCGTGATTCTATATATGCCTAAATCAATTTCAACTTCATTTCACAATTTTTTTTCTTTAGCCAACCTGTAAACTTTCTCACTCACACACTCAAATCTTAACCCCTACATCTTTTCACACAAATATCTTTTATAGAAACATTAAATACATCAAATCTAACCATTCTATCCAAACAATTTCATCTAAACATATTTAAATCAAAAGATCTCAAATCCAACCCCAAAACTCTAACAAATATCCAATTCGGTAGAAGAGGAGTCATACTTCAATTCACCAAGTGAGTATGCTGTCTTTCTCCAATTAGCCAATAGAAAGGTAGAACCTTGTAAGTGTTTTAATGAAAAATTGTTAGAAACTGCTCACCTACCTAGTTTGTTAACCAAATATAGGTTAGAAAAAGTTTTAACATGCAAAGGAAATACATATCCTAGGCTAGTTAGGATGTTCTATGCAAACCTAGTTATTGGTGATGATAAACTATCATGATATGTGATGTATAAACACATAGTAATTGATTCAAAATTTCTAGCAAATGAATTTGGCATGGATGCATCACAACCTAAGCTTATTGTAGGATCTTTTCTTGATTATAGCAGGGAATCATCCATTAGGATGCTTTTTCCCTATTCCACCCCTAAGGATGGAAGTGGGAAACTACTCATTACTAGCCTATCCCCTAAAAATAGGGTCTTACACTATGCTTTGTGCAAGATGATACTTCCAAGGATCACCAATTTTACACAAATTGTGGAGGATGAATTATTTTTAATATGGGTGATTAGAAATCAATTTGATTTTAATATGCCCTATTTTATACTTAAATATCCAGCTGACTGTTTTAGGAGGATAGATATTGGATTCCTCCCTTATGGTATGATCCTCACACCATTATTTGCTAAATTCAAACTGAAACTTTCTGATAAACACCAATTTTTGCCTATAAATTCCACAACTATGATAAATGCATCACATCTATACAAGATAGGTCTAGAAGAAAATGATCAAGGGACATGGACAAGGAAAAGGTCACAAATTCCTTAATCCACTAGAGGAGCCACTAGCTCAAGAGGAGCTGGGATGGCTAATGAGGCTAAGGTAAGAATTATTGAGGAAATACTAAAATTGCACACACATATAATTGACCATCTGGATAGACATCAAACTATGATTGAGTTAGTGGATGACCGCCTGGCATATTTTGAAATTGAGCACCAATCAATGAGCGATTAAATTCCATTGAAACTCAGTTGCATGAAATTTCACAGCAAATGTAAAAGCATGATAAGGAGGCTAAACTACAAAGAATGGATGATAAAGACCCTCCAACTATTTAAGTATGCTATAAATTGATGCCTTTTTTTTTCTTGTATCCCTTAGTCCCATTTTCCCCTATTTCATTGTTATTATGATGTTTTGGATTTCTTAATGTTCTTATTTTGATCTTGTATTCTAGATCTTGATATTATATTTTGATCCAAATTTCTGGATATTTTGAATTTTGATATCATATTGTGATTTTGATTGAATTTTGTATTACTTTTGTACTAGATATTGGTATCATGATATTTGGATTATTCACTCTATTCTATTCTATTCTAATTACTTTATGTTCTTTTTGGTATATTAATTTTTTGATAGATGCATTATTATTTTTTGATGTGCCAAAAGGGGGGAGAATAAAGAATTTAGATAAGATCTTAAAGGGAATAATAAAAAAAATTTAGAAAAGATGTTACACTCAATTCAAAAGGGGAAGTAAATAAGAAAGATAAGTATGGTATATGAAAAAGAGTCAATTTAAAAGGGGGAGTAAAAATTGAAAGTAAAGTGACTAAGAAAAATTGACAGATTTTATCAAAATGAGATTTTAAATTTTGAAAAACCTTTTTTTCATTGTAAAATTTTTGATAGATTTTTAGTTTTTCAAAAACTTTGATCCTTATCTAAAATTGTTTTTTACATCAAAAAGGGGGAGATTGTTAGCCTTGCTAGAGAGATTGCTTTGCTATCATAATTTCTTTAGTTTTGATGTTGAAAAACAATTTCATGTGTTTAACATTTGTTGATTGATTGTAGAATCAAAATATGCGATTCAAGAGATCCACATTAGATTTAATAATTCTTTTATTTTAATTAAGATTTTTTGTAAGTGTATTCTAATCCATTTTAATCCAATCAATTAAGTTTCTTAAAACAGATATATTGAGGTAGAAACAAATTAAAATGAATTGAAATCAAATATTTTTTAAACAAAATTTTCAAATGATTTTTCACAGGTGCAAGTTTTAGAAAAATTATTTTTCACTATGTGAATCAATTCATACTAAAATCTTGTGAAACTCTATATGAATCAATTCAGTAGTCAATCATGATGAAATGTTTTGAAAAAATGTTTTTACTGGAGGTTAGAAATTTTCCTGAATCGATTAGATAATCGATGCATAACCTGTTCACATAATAGTGTGAATCGATTCATGCATCGATTCTATCATGAAGTTCTTTATAATATTCATAGACAAATCGATTCATTAGTTAGTAACTTCTCTAAATCGATTCATAAATTGATTCACGATTTAAAAGTTAGTTATTTTTCAAATGTCAATTACCACACTATAAATACCACCTAACCTCATTTCAAACATAACTTTTTCATAACTCTTTCATATCTTCAAGTGAGAAAAATAAACAGATAACAGAGCTAAAGTAGATTGATCACTACCTCATCAAATTTCATAAGATCAAAGATTCTTGGATCAAATTAGTGAAGAACACACATTAGATAATTAAGATTTACATTTCAATTTTGGTATTGTATTTCCAACTTTAATTCTTATTCGTATTTTAGATTTCTTGGTTGATGGAAATCTGGTTTTCTTTTTAGAGTTCTAGGTTGATAGAAATCTAAGATACAAAGGAAGAGGTTGATCTTCCCTTTACATCTCCTTTAGTTGTAAGGTTGATCATAATTAGCTGAAGGTGTAGAGAATTCTTGGAGTATCTTCTAAAATTATGAGGTTAATCATAGTTTGTAGGAGGTGAAAGAATTTTTATATCTAAACAGGTTAGCAAGAGCTTGATTAAGTCTTGTATATAAACTAGCTGCCAAGAGCATGGCTAAGTCTTGTGTTTGGTAATAAAAGAACGACCATCTAGTTAAGGATTCGATCTAGTGCATATACACTTTAATTGCAGTTTTCAATTGAAGTGGAACCATTTTAAAAATTTGTCATTCTTTATATTTCTGCATTTATTTTTCTGCTCTTATATATTGTAGTTTAAATTGATTAATTATTTTTTTAATTTTACATCATATCCAAATCAATGACTACAATGGAATCTTTATCATCCAATAAACATACTTTGGTAATTTTGTTCGAAGATTTCCATTGTTGTAAAGCAAACTAGAATTTAATCTAAAGATAATTTGTATAAAGGGAAAGATTAGTCTTTTTGGGACCAACATTATTCTCATAAATCTTATATTATAAGGGAAGACTACCAATCAACCCATTAAGTAGGTCTTAGCATGGTGCTTAAATATTCTACAAAATCAGGGGCTTGATACTCAAGAGGTAACCCCCAATGTTGTACCCAAACAAAAACATCTAATATAAATAAATTGTCTAAACATATATTAGGTCTCCAATAATCCACAACAAATAAAGCACTTTATATAGACCATAAATAAACTGTCTAAACATATATTAGGTCTCCAATAATCCACAACAAATAAAGCACTTTATATAGACCATGGTTCATTATCATAAATATTATCTTCGTTATCCTCACTATCAAAATGAATAGCATAACATTGACCTTGTTTACCAATTACCTAGAAAGGAGCCCTTAACTGCCAAGCTACTCTTAGAACAGTTAGTAGATATCTAGCCAAAAAAGATCTATTATCAATTAAGAAACCAACTGGTACTTTTGGCCAGCTTTGTCTATTAAGCTTCAAGTTCTGAGGATGTGGTTAAACAATAGGATCCCTCCAAGAACTAGAGAAATTACTCTGTTAAACATCATCGACCATATCCTGAATCATTTCTTTAGTGTCTAAACTACTCTTAAGCCATCCCATTACCCAATATCTTGGCAAATTTCTTGAATCATAGATAAAATTGCAAGACCTTTTAGTGTACACAAAGTGGGAAAAATAAAGCACAATCAAAAAGCACATACGACCAGTAAAAATAGAATAGATACAAAGGAAGAGATGATGTGATCTCCCATAGAGATGCCCATGGATCTATCCCTAATTCAACAAATTTAACACCAAAAATTGAAAGAAAAAGAAAGATATTCATGCCACACCCTAGATAGGAAGAAGGAGAGTGATAAATGATAAAACTAGACATCACAAAGTAATCTCTTTGATAAGTCTCAAGTTTTATCAAGAATCCTAGGAGAGAAAGCTCGTAAGAAGAAACACTCTTCAAATTCTCAATTCATCAAATTTGAATGGTGAGGGAAACGAGCCTTCCCTAATAGCTCTCAATTCTTGAAAACGTACTAGATTAATGTCCCAAACAAGCCCAACAAAAATACTAAACAAATAAATCAAAATATAAAGCCTAAGCTATTACAAAAAGTCTAAACACAAAGCCATTCCTATATAGAGTAAAAACACTGGTTTCACTTTAGCCTTTATGTTGACCATCAAAACTATATAGTTTCACTAAGGTTAAAGCTTGAAAACATTAGGCTGGACCTTAGGGAACTTTAGGGTTTAGTTTGACCTCATTTGACCCTTTGAAGCTTCAGTTATGACCCAATCATTGTGGCAAGGTTAATCTAGATGAAAAATGCTAGGTAAATTTACAGTAAATTTTGAGACTCCACATGGTGGAACTAGGCTCTAGCCTTAACATGAAAGTTGTATAGCTTTCTCTAAGCTTTCCAACCATATAAAGATAGACTTAATCCAACATTTAGAGCTCAAGTTATAGCCTAAAGTCTAAAATAATGTCAAAAATCTAGCATTAGGTGATTAATTCAATTAAGCTTCAAATTATGACCAAATCACAAAAGAAGGCCAATTCAGTAAATTAAACTTAATTACCATCCTAAGAGGCAGATTATGAGATAAAATAAATAGAGAAATATTTTGCTCATCAAAGAGCCCTTGATGCCCCTTTGAGTGATCCCTTGAGTATCTATCATTCTCCTTCTCTTCGAAAGGATTCGACCTCAAATCTTTAAGACCTACTACAAAAGGAGAGATATAAGAAACATGAAAGGAAGCATTAACATTAAAGGACTCATGTCTTCTCTAAAATATCCCTTTGCCATAAGTTCTTCAACTTGTCCATATGCTGGTTTTTTGGGTTTGGGAACTCCAAGAGTAAAGTTAATTTGGTATTCTATCCCTTTTGATGGTGACAAACTGCAAGGAACCTCTTTGGGGAACAACTTTTGATATTCCTAAAAAAGAAACTCAATGGCACTAAGTAAAACATTAGAATTAAGGTTATTATTCAAAATAGCTCCCTTACACATCAAGACTAGCATAGGTCGATCCATATACATGGCTTGTCTTATATAACTAGCCTTGGCAAAGACACTCCATTTCTTTCTCTCTTGTTTTTCCTCTTTTCTAAACTCATTTTTGTTACTTTTTTTTTTCTCTTTTTCCTCCCTCTACTCTCTTTTGTTTCACTCATGCTCTTTTTCTCTTCTCTCATTTTCTTCTCTCTTTTTATTAGATCTTCCAAAATTTACTTAGGGCAAAGACGCATAAGATTAATGGTTTTGTTGTCCTTCTTGAAGCTATATCAATTTAGGTAGCCATCCTGTATGACATATCTATCAAATTGTCATGGCCTACCACGCAATATATGGGTAGCTTGCATAGGAACAATATCATATAAAATTTTATCTTTATACCTCCCTATAGGGAATGAAACTTGCACTTATTTTAAAACCTTTACCTCCCTACTTTCATTTAACCATTGAAGCTTGTAAGGAATAGGATGATCTAGGGTAGGCAAGGCTAACTTTTGAACCATCATTGTGCTAGCATCATTTACACAACTTCCCCTATCAATGATCACATTGTAAACTTTTCCCATGACATGGCATCTAGTGTAGAAGATGTTCTCTCTTTGCTCTTTATTATCCTTCTTAGTTTAGGTATTGAAAGTTCTCCTCACCACTAGTGTTTCTCCTTCAATCACCATATCACACACATCATTGCTCTCTTCATTACTTGATTTAGAGCTTTTTTCCTCCTCTTCTTGCTCACTAGCCAATTCTAACTCCTTATTGGCTTTTATTGTCATGACCCTTTTGTTAGATCATTCATAAGCATAATGGTCGTGCCCTAAACATTTAAACCATGAAGTTTCTTTGCTTTTGTGGCACCACCATTTGGCTTTTGCCTTTTGCATCTTCACCCTTTAGCTTTCAAGAAGTCTTAGCCATAGTCCTCTTAGTAGCTTGGAAGTCTCTTGAATCATGCCTTTTATCCCAATTAGTCTTCTAAAATGAACTTGATTGATGTGCAACTTTGGAAGAGGTTTTTCTCCTGAGTTTTCTCTCCACCTTCATTGCCATGTGTACTATGTCTTCAAGCTCCATATAGTATTGTAGCTTAACTATATTGGCAATGTCATAGTTTAACCCATGAAGAAACTATGCCATAGTGGCCTCCCTATCCTCCACCACATTTGCTTTTATCATTGCCACTTCCATGTCTTTGCGATAGTCTTCAACACTTTTGGAACTTTGAGTAGGGCCTTGAAGGTTTTGATACAACTCTTTATAATAATGTGAAGGGGCATATCTCTTTCTTATGATAGTTTTCAACTTTTCCTAAGTTGCCATGGGTCTTTCTAATTTTATTTTCCTACTTTGCACAAGTTGATCCCACTAAATGATAGCATAATCAATGAATTCCACAATAGGCAATTTAACCTTTTCCTCTTTTGAATAGTTCTGAGAATAAAAAACTAGCTCAACCATCTTCTCCCAAGGTAGGCTTTTGGATCACTCTTGCCTTGAAAAAATGCGATTGTCATCTTGATATTTTGAAGTTTTGAATCCACCCTTTCTCTTCTAGGTTTCTCATATCTTCTACCCAAAGTGCCTCATCCCTTCTTCTTTCACTCCACTTGGTAGAAGTAGACAACTCCTCTTCTTCTCTTTCAACTCTCCAATCCCCTTCATTGCTTCCATGTTGGTCATGAGTTCTTCTAGTTCTTCTCTCATAGGAATGTATTCTATGTTCCTCCTTTGAGATTTTTTCATCAAGCCCATCAAGTGTCACATTTACTATTTCAAATTGTTGTTGCATGGCTCTAAGAGTAAACATGACTTCATTAAGTTGAGATCCTCCACCTTCCATCTTTAAGCAAAAAATAAATTCTACAAAATAAATACTAGGAAAATATGGACCTCACCAAATCATACCCCTACAAGTGTTTAATCCACTCTACTCGTGTCTGTTCACACAACTAGACCTTTCCCCTTTATTGTGCTCACAATAGACTTGCCTTTTGCAATTCTAGTTCTCTCCTTTAAGTCCTTTGAGAACTAAGTGACAAATCTTAGAGTTTACATAATGTAATAATCAAAATCATACAACACTCAAATCACTAAAATGTAGCATGAATCAACAATAATAAAGAAGAAAAGAACGAGCAAGAAACACAAAGGGAATCAGATAGCACAAGGAATGAAAGTTTCGGTCAGCACCACAATTTTTTAGGGTGTGGCAAAAATATTTCAGGGCATTCCAAAGAAAAACAAGGGAAAATATCAAGCAATTGCACCGCACTTTGAATCCTTAGCTAGTATTTTGTTCATGCAAGCTAACAAAAACATATTCAAGTTAACTACAAAGGAAATTGACTCAAAACAAGTCACTAGATTGACTAGGACTAAACTTAAAAAGTTATAGAAATTTTGTTTTTTGTATTGGATAGCACTTGCTCTTCTTTTTGTGATTTTCCTTTTGCTCTTTTCTTTGATTCTTTCTTGGTTTTTCTTTATTTCTTTTGTTGCTTTTCCTTTTCACACTTTTCTTTTCTTTAGTTTTGCCTTTCCACAATTGTTTCTTCTCCTTTCTTTTATTTTTCTTAACACTTCTCTTTGTTGTCCAAATTCTTTTAACACTTTGTACAACTTTGAGTAACCCAAAGACAAGTAAATTCAATCACAATTGGCACAAATCAATTCTCAATTATATGTACTCAATATGTATAAAGTGCAAAACACAATCAAAACTAAGCTAAGATAGCAGCAAAAAATTCTAGAGAAATTAGGTCAAAGTTTCGGCCAAATACAGCAAAACAGGGAATAGTAACATTAAGTGCTGTAATTGTAGGAAGAAATGGTTCCAAATCACACCAAATGAAGTGTAATTCAGTCTCACACTAATTGACACATAAAAACAATGCAAAGGACACTTAAACAAATCAACAAACACTTGGAATGCAACAAGGAAAGCAAAGACAATTCTACAAGAATTTCAGCAAAACCTTCAATAGAACAAGCAAGAAAATGAAATAGAAATGAAGCAAATAAGCAGAAAACATTTTACTTAAACAAAGGTAACATCAAAAACTTAGTGTGCAACTAGATCACAAATTTTTTTTTTTACATAAAATTGATGCAAAAAATTAAGAAAATTGAACTAACATAGCAAGCAGAAATCAAACAAATTTAGCAACACTTGCAACTCATTTAGGCACCAATTGATTTTACATAAAAATTCAAAGACATGTAGCATGAAATTGGAAGGAAAATTGAAGAGATATAACCTAAATTGGAAGAGCCCAAGCTCTAATACCAAACTAATATGATCTCCCTTGAAGATGCCCATGGATCTATCTCTAATTCAGCAATTCAACACTCAAAATTGAAAGAAAAAGAAGGATATTCATACTGCACTCTAGAAAGATAGAATGAGAGTGATAAGTGAAAAAAGATTGATGCCACAAAGAGGAAACTTTTTAATAAAATTTCAAGTTTTAATAAAAACCCTAGGAGAGCACTTTGCTCAAAGAATAACACTCTTCAATTCTTAATTTGCCAAATCTGAATGATGAGAGAAACATACCTCCGCTCATAGTAATTAGGCTCAATTATAGGCTGGGTTACAAGTCCTAAACAAGCCCAACTAAATACCCATCCAAATAACTAAATAAAAAAGCTAGTTATGTCCAAGATATGGCCAACTAATCAGCCAAACAAGTTAACCAAAACACATACCATCTAGATAGCTGAAAATATTAGTTGGAACATAGCCCAAAAGCAAGACAAGCTCAAGTCTTAAATCAACAAGAAAAATAAGGAAAATATAAGTAGCCCCAAAACAAAGCCAAAAAAGTCTGAAAGGCGGCCTATAAAATAATACAAAATAATATCCCAAACATTGTGACAAGGTCAATTCTAGATAAAAACTCTGAGGCAACTTGACAGTAAATTTCAAGACTCCAAATGGAAAAATTGGGCTCTAACCTCAACATAAAAGTTGACCTAATCAACATCTAGAGCTCAAGTTATAGCCTAAAACCTAAAACAATGTCAAAATCCCAACATTAAGCAATTAATTCAATTAAGCTCTAAATCATAACCAAATCACAAAACAAGGTCAATTCACTAAATTAAACTTGATTAATATCCTAAGAGGTAGAATATAAGAGGAAATAAATGGAGAAATATTATGCACATCGAAGAGCCCTTGATGCCAGCTTGAGTGATCCCTTGAGTTTCCATCAAGAAACCATGAAGAGAACAAAAGCAACAAAAGAAAAAATTACTAACAAGTAGAGATTAAAACCAATGATCAACAAAGATTTCACAAGGAGGACTCTAGAAGCTAATGGAAGCTTTCCTCATATATATATATATATATATATATGTTTAAAACTTTTTTGTTTGGAGATTAATAATTTACTTTGTTTAGGAAAATGTAAATATGGAAAAAGAAATACTTTCTTACTTGCATGTTATATTGATACAATTACATTTTTTTATAATCAAATATTGCTTTGTTAATCATCTTTATTGTATGGTGTAAAAGACATCTCACAAATATGCTAAACAAGATAATAAATTATAGGGTTCACTTATGAAAGTAGAGCTATAGAAATGGACCAAAGTTCATTGACTGCTATGTTAATCCACAAAAAAATGCAGACTAGGACTTCTTAAATTGAGTCCTATTTTATATATACAAGTTTTTACCATTGAAGTTTGGTAGGATTGTAGACCGGACCCAATTGTCCATGGATCAGTGTGTTTCTTTTTTTTTTTTACTTACTTATTTGCATGCTTACTCACTTAATAACACATAGTTATACACTCACTTATACATCTTTTGTTTTTTTTTCATATGTAATTTTATATTTTATGAATTATATATGGATTTAATGTGTTATGAAATTATGTATGGTATGAAACTTAGTATGGCTTTAAGTTTTTCGATTATTTACAAGTTTTTTAACATTAAGAATGAGTATAAATATGTGATTTTCTAATCTTTTAAGTCTAAAATTATCATTTTGAGTCAAGAAATTAAAATGATTTAAAAAAAAGATTGAAAAGAATTTAAAATGATTTTTTGTAAAAAGAAAAACAAAATTGTCTATAGATCTACTTATTAGGTTCCTTGACTACTCATATTAGAACCTATACTACCATTTTCATAGTCTACATTTTTTATGGTATTATCCATTTATGATTGGTCCATTTAACATTTTTGTACAATAGAAGTTCACAAGAGAGGATAGATAAAGACAAAGGATAATTTTAGAAATTGACGACTCTTTTCCCATTTTCATTCGATTTTAATCCCATTTTCAAAAGGTAAAAGTTTAGGTTGATCATACTCTTACTTTTATTCCATTTTTCCTCCTTCCTAACTAAACTTTGTCATCCAAATGAGTGAAATTAATTTCATTTCTTCATTTTCATTC
The DNA here is from genome assembly GCA_026873985.1 of Saraca asoca. Lineage (NCBI taxonomy): Eukaryota > Viridiplantae > Streptophyta > Magnoliopsida > Fabales > Fabaceae > Saraca > Saraca asoca. The sequence goes on from JANHAO010001114.1 coordinate 20,231, forward strand.
TTCCATTTGATTTCCTTCCTATTTTCAATCATTCCAAACAAAGCCTTTGTTTTGTTGAAAAATAACTTAATTTCATTAAACTATTGAAGAATTGTCATGGGGTATTAGCCACAATAAAAGGTAATTCTAACCTAGAACCAGTATTGCTCTATAACTCTAGACAACTAATGTACGACCTCATAAGTAACCATGTTCCTAGATCTATTACACCAAATAAGAGAAATATTATTATAGTCCTTAAAAGAGAATAAACGAGCTCAAAAACAATAAACACTCTCTAAGGACACTTAGTAGAATTCAACAACATATTGAAAATTACTTTCCATGATCTTTTGCAAATCCCCAAATTGTTGAGACACCACTATAGGTTCTTAAATAGCTATTAGCTTGTCACATCCCGAAATATGAGTGTGTGATTGGCACAGATTACCAAGTGATGACCTCTGAACTCATAAGCATTTTCTTTCAAAAATTAATTTTTAAGAAAACATGCTAAAAATATGATTTTAGGCCCTTTTATCTAAAACTTATGATATGCAAGATTTTCATAAAAATCATATTAAAATAAATAATTTTCTATTTCCTTTGAAATAAATCAATCCTTTTCTCAAAAATTATAATCCATAGTTCAGGATCTCTCGTCTAACTGGACAGACACTAATCACTAAAATCATATCAAGGAGTTCATATATCTGATGTCACTCACATGCAAGTTGTAAAGTATCTCCTAACTAAGATAACTTCTATAAATTCATTAACCTAAAAAATATTAATAAATAAGGTGAATACAACTCAAGTACTCAGTGAGCAGAAAATAGCTAACCCATCTTTAGGTTAAAAACATTTTTTGCCATACACATACATATAATCCATATAAAAAATATATATAATCTATAAAGGACACACGTCTCTAGCATTTCCTATTTCTCTTATTTTCCTTATCTTCACTTACTATGCATAATCATACTATCATCATTATCATATTGTAATCATAGACTTGTCTTGCAAAGATTCTTTCATCCCTTTAACCTTGCAAGGCACGCATACAAATTATACTAGCAATTGGCAAGTCATGGAAGAGCAATGCCTATTGAATAAATAATATGTCCCTTGGGACATTAAATAAGTTTCTTAAGCTTTATGCCATCTGTGATCATAGGCTTACATAGCCATGTGATAAAAATAATTCTATAAATAATACATCTCCTAGTGCATGCAGGTCTCTATATCCCACCTTCAACATGTCAATTCTCAAACACAAACATCTTAGAGTCTTTCAAATATCTTTATGTATTTCTTGTTAAAATCTTTTCAACTACCCTTATCTACTAGCTTCTTGTATCTTCCTAATTTCTATAGTCTATCATATCATTCTTTTGCATGCTAAATGCTCATGAAATAAATAAAATGTAATTTTAAAACCCTTTCTTAAGAAACACCCTTATTCCTTCAAAGTTTGATATATGTTTAAAACATAGAATGTAAATTTAATATAACAAAATAAAAAGGAATAAATATAAAAATAATAGTTTAAACAAAATAATTAGTTTTCAAGAATTCATAAAATTAATAAATAAAACATTTGATAATGTATTGGTTTAACTATAATATTGGACCTTCAAATATACAAATTGTTCACATTTGATCCTCCTTAAATTTAACATCTTATTTTGGTCCATCCAATATATGAATTGGAACAAATTGGGTCCACATTAATAACTTCTACAAACTTAAAAAGTAAAAAATCATAATTAATAGACAAATTTTTAATGGAACTCTATGTTAGCAATAACTAGGAAGGAAACTAGCAGGTCATATGATGTTTTCTCACCATAAGTAGGTCACATAATTTTTAGTTTTGTAATGTAATAAAGTGAATTCCACTAATTTTCTTTTTTAATAACTGCCAGCTAGTATTCTCATTAGAACTTTGTATGTTGATAAGGATTTTCTATTTTTAATTTGACAAAAGTCACCCATTTGCACCTAATTTGTTTCAATTTATATATTAGAGGGACCAAACAAAATATTATATTTAAAAGAGACTAAATTTGATCAATTTGTATATTAGAGGGACCAGAATTTTAATTAACTCTAACATATTTTATAAATAATATTTTTCCATGAGTTTTTGTGAAATCCTAACAATAATAATTTGAAGATCATAAGCTTGAAATTGTAAAAAAACAAAAAAGGAACTTTAAATATTTTCCGTGAAAATCCCTACAATTTGAAACTAGGGAAAGACCTAAAAGTGCATGCTTATATGATTATGCAAAGTTAGGTTCTTAACAATTCTTCCAACTTGATCTCTATTCTATTTCACTTTCCTTTTCACCCTTTACAATCAATAATTCAAGTAATTATGTAGGAATACAATCCCTTATAAACTATCTTAAATCTAAAGTCGCTTTGATAATCCTTTCAATATCTCTATATCATCAATAGTAACTAAATTTATTTAGGTCTAATCCACACTTTCTTTCAAAATCCATATTCATATCTTTATAGTACATACTACTTAAATTCTTAATTAGGCCTAATTCCCAATTCCTAATGCAACAAAATATTAGAGATAATTACAAAAATAATGTCCTTTATACGAAAAGGAAGCCAAAGGGTGAAATTCCCCCTCACCTTATAATAGGGAATCCCCTATCCTTTGGTCTTAGGCCTAGATGCATTGTTATAATAATCCATATCTATAAAGACACTATAGATTGAAATTTATAGAAAGTAAAAATGAGAGAAAGGAGAATCAAATATACATTTGATTTAATTAATTTGCCTCAAATTTAAGTTTTCAAATTAGGAATGCATTGGGACATCTTTGTGGCAAGATTTCAGCTTTGGCTAACAGGCTAATTGCATAACGATTCTATCACCTTGAATTTCATGTGTTAGGTTTTGTCCGACCTAATGTGACTAGTTGATTGCCTCATAAGACTCGATCAACTGTTAATTTACCCTTTTGGGATCAAGCCTATAAACTACTAGCCAGCCTTCCAGACTCATGTTCAAATCCAATTAGGTTAACCCTAAGGGGTGTTACATATCTCTACAAAGAGAGAAAGAGAAGCCACATTTGTAGTTATCATGCCAAAGCTCTAAAAGTTTCCCATTGTTATTTCTTGCCAAAATAGCAATAAAAGAGCAACACTTGCTCACAGTGGTCTCAACATTTAACTTCATCGTGTTGACTGGGGGCTCAATCCACCTAGAAGGAAGCATCGGTGTAGATAAGGAAGAATTGGTACTCAGAGCTCTAATAATATACAAAGTGGACCAAATTGAGTTAAGATGGGTAATTTTCTTTAACTTAGAGATGAAAATTTTAGTTGACACATAAAGTTCTAATGGAACTCCATTAATTTTCATCCCAGTGATTTTCAATTTGGAGCTTCATTGAAACTTTATTTGTTAACTAAGACTTTTCCTTTTCAATTTGATAAAAATTATCGATTTAGAGTAGATTTGATCATATTTATGTATATCAAAGAGACCAAAATAAAACTCTATATTTAAAGATAACAAAATGTAACCAATTTATATATTAGAGTGATCACCGAAATTATAATTAAGTGTGTAGGTTAAGGATGGAATGATGGGAAAATGCAATAGTCAGTTTAGGAAATATACTAGTATAATAATAAAGAAAGAAAATTTTTATTCCTTTTGTCTAACAAAATGGAGTAGGTGAAGAGGAAGTATTTTGCATTTTCTTAATAAATGAACTAGAATATATGTATGAAATACATGTAGTCAACATATTTTAAAATGTGAGTAAATACTCTAGTATGATAGTACACTGAGATAGGTAGAATATATTGAATTACAAGTACACTTTAGAATTCATAAGACCTTGTTTAACCTGTTTTAGTTCAAAGTTATTCAAACTTGTAAATTAAAATACCAAGATAACAAATGAAGAAGAGTTTTGGCCATTAAGGAAAAACAAAGCAAAAATCTCCTCATTTTTAATGCAATAACCAAAAGTTGAAGAAAGAATGAAGGAAATTCCATATTGAAACAAAATCTAAATTATGCATGATATTGTTATTTTAACGTTTCTAATAAATATAAGGCTATTGTCAAATAGTGATGGATGAGTATCACCAAAATGGCCTAAAAGAGTCCCTGGTGAGCATCTTAAAGTATAAAGAAAACCTTTTATTATTGTATTAATTAAAAATAGAGAATTAGTGAAATTCAATGAATAGATTCATTCTTATCTGATGGAAATTCAAGGACCACTCAAGGGATTAATGAGCAACTAAATTTTTCACATTTATTTCATCTCATACTTTAGCCCTTAGAATGCTAATCAAGTTTGATTTAATGAATTGGCCTTATTTTGTGATTTGATCATTTGGAGCTTAATTAAATTAATTGCTTAATGTTGGGTTTTGACACTATTTTAGGTTTTGAGCTATAACTTGAGTTCCATATGTTGGATCAAGTCAATTTTTATATGATTGGAAAGCTAAAAGGAACCTCTACAACTTTTATGTTGAGGCCAGAGCTCAATTCTATCATTTGGAGTCTCGAAATTTTACATCAATTTGCCCTAGAGTCTCTGTCCAAAATTGACCTTGCCACAATGTTTGGGCTATTCTTTTGTATTATTTTATAAGCCATCTTTGAGACCTTTTTAGCTTTGTTTTGGGGGCTATTTGACCTTTTTTTTTTCTGATTGAATTAAGGCTTGGGTTTGTGATGTTTGTGGGCTATTTGAAAGCCATATGTTTTGGCCAGCTCATTTATAAGTTTCAACCAGCTTGTGTTTGACTAAATAGTTGGCCAAGTCTAAGACCTAATTAGCTTATTTATTTGCTTATTTGGATGGGTGTTTGGTTGGGCTTATTTAGGACTTAATAACTTAACCCATATTTGAGTGTATTTGCTAAAAAGAGAGGCATGTTTCCCTCAACAATTCAAATTTAGCAAATTGAGAATTGAAGAGTGATCTTCTTTGAGCAATGTGCTCTCCTAAGGTTTTTACTACAACTTGAAGACTTATCAAAGAGTTACCTCTTTGTGGAGTCAATATTTATCACTTATCACTCTATTTTTATCTTTCTAGAGTATGACATGAATAGCATTCTTTTTCTTTCAATTTTAGTACTAAATTTGTTAAATTGGAGATAGATTCATAGGCATCTCCAAGAGAGATCACATCATTATCTCATCTAATCTTAGATGATCTTCTGAAAATATGGGATGGATACTTTCATTTAATCCTATCAACTCACATTAACTTCTTTCAACCTAACCTAACTCAAACAAAACCAAACATTTCCTTTCTTTTCTTCCATTGTCATGATAGCACTCACACAAACACCAATTGAAAGATTTTCTGTGACAATAATATTCTTGTACCAAAAATTTTCGTTGTTGAAAGTTTCAGTGACAACAAATTTTTTTTGTCACTGGAAGTGCAAGATAAAAACTCATGTTAGCAAGTGAAGGCAAAGGTTTTAGCCATGACACTTTAAAAGATATATAATTTTTATAATTAGTATCTTGATGTAATTTTATGGATATTTGAAATAAGAAAAGTGTTAAAATAAGACATTTAAAAAATGAATTTAAATAATATAGTAAAACTAATGGGGTTGGTAGTAAAGGCATTTAGACCTTGATGTAATATGGATTTTATGAAAAAAAAAAAAAAAAGAGCCTAAATAGAGCTACCCAACTTGGTTTCGTAAAAAGTGGGTCCAATAAAGGGAGAAGTTATGACCAAACTTTGTAAAAAATGAGCCTAATGAGCGAAATTGAAAAGAAATGAGATGGGGAAGGTAAAATCTAAAGGCTCCACCTAATTTTAGAAGAGAGTTATTGATAAATGGTATGAAAAGTTTAGATGAGAGTGTTACGGATGAAGGGAATCCAAAGGAAGAAAATCTATACCCTATTATTAATTTTAAATTATATGCTACAAAAATGGTTAAATTAATAGAAACATGGAATTTATAGTAGTTAAATATAAATCTATTTGTTAAATGAGTTATTATTATAAACTTGTAAATATATTACTTTTGAGTTTATAATTCTAACTTTAATCCCCACTTAGATGGGTTAGATAGTTTCTTATTAAGTATTTGTACTCACACTCATTGTTGTTGTCTTTTTTCAGATAATTTTGAGACACTTGATTAAATTAATCATGAACCTCATTGAGTTTTATTCTGATACCTAATTTTGGGAGTTCTGCACTATTTTTAGCATGTACCAGTTGTTGTTTTACTATGCTTTTATAGTGGACCCTTTTGGGCCTTAATTGGTGCTCATCTTCGCCTTGTCGGTCCCACTTGCAGTAGAGGATATGAAACCATAATACGACCTTAGCATACTCCCATTTTTGGGCCATAGGAGTCCTATGTGGTAAGCTAGGGTGTGGCACATGAGAAAACATAATAGACACACATGTATGGCCGAATATAGGAAGGAAAAATATGTAAATTGTGTTAAGTGTTAAAGCCTTAGGGAGACTTAGGTTTCGGGCCTAGTAGTAGTAGCTTTTTTGTAAAGCCGAAGTAATTAGAAGCAGGCCCAATCTCCTGTTTTGGTTATGTAGCTCTTTTGATAATTTATAAATATGAAGTAAGAAAATATTTATACAAGTTTGTGTTTTAAATAATCCTACAGTTATATAAAATTTAAATAGATTAAAAATTAAATCAACTGGTAGTAGAATTGAATTAATGGTTGTATTTTATTAATAATTCTGATATACCATAAATAATAATAATTAGATAAAAGAAATAAAAATTAAAAGTAAAGAAAGGCTGACAAAGGCATCTGTTAAATGTTCTTCACACCAATCATAGTTAAAGAGTTTGGATCATGACAAAGTAGCTTCAGACACCAACCTGACAGTGTCAGGGAGCTAGGTTGGGACACTAGCATAGCTATATAGAAGCTCCAAGTTTCCTCTTATGCTTACAGCAATCACACAATAATAAAATAAAATAAAATATGAAAAGAGGGTGACTATAGACAAAGGCATTTAACTATTTTATCTAGATAAGCAGAATAAGTGGCAAAACCCGATGGTGATTTCTTCTTGAAAAAGAGAACAGATAAAAATTATTATATATGCAGGGGCGGACGCAGAAATCTGGATCAGCGGGTTGGTCCGGATCCAAAATAAAAAAATTTATAATTTAGTCTCAAATTTTTTTTTTTTACTAAGATCTATTTTTAAATTTTTTTTTCAATTTAATCCCTATCAAATTTTCAATTTAGTCCTTCTATCAAAAAAATTTTTTTTTTTAATATTATAAAAAAAAATTTCAAAAACTTCAGTGGGGGTTTGAGCCCCCACTGGACCTTAACTGCGTCCAAGCCCCCACTGGACCTTAACCGCATCCGCCCCTGTATATATGGCTATATCTTGCTATTTATGGTTGCATATTTGTTATGAAAGCAACCGATATAGTGCAACTAATTTGAAACTAGCATGCAGGATAATATTGAACTAGACTATAGTATAGTATAAACCAGATTGCATATAATCTTAGATTGAAATGAAATCTAAATTATGCATGATGCTGTTATTTTAATGTTTCTGATAAATATAAGGCTATTATCAAATAATGATGGACGAGTATCACCAAAATGGCCTAAAAGAGTCCCTGGTGAGCATCTTAAAGTATAAAGAAAACCTTTTATTACTGTATTAATTAAAAACAGAGAATTAGTAAAGTTTCTATTTACTAGTTTTTGAAGACAAAATCATAAAGGCGTCATTATATATAGCCGACTTAAGAAAATTTCTTTGATAAGGACAAAAAATGTTGTAGGGTGCCATAGACCAAAACAAACCTTTCTTATATTGGATATTGGTGAGCATATTGGGCCAATTGCTATATGATGAAGTGGAGTAATTAAAGTGAAGCAAACAAATCACTAATCTATAGTTCACTATTCTTTATTAATTTTGTTTTCTTGCTTTTCTTAATATTAGGAGGTGAAGTTGCAATCTCTTGGCAATTCTAGTTTACTCAAAGATTCCGTTTACAGTTGCAAAAAAAGAAGAAAAAAGAGTCATTTTTAAGAGTAGGCTTTGATTTATGTGCTATTTATTGTGTATTGCTCTGCTATCATCCTTGTTTTTATATATGAAAGACAAGTTAGATGCACAAACTGAAGCCTCTCTTTGATATGTCTTCAATTACCAACATATAAATTTATAAAACTCAAATGACAAAGGTGTAGCAAACCTTACAAATTTCATAAAAGTGATAATAGATTTACTTACTACTGACCTGTTAGAGTTTGATACCAAGACACAGATTTTACTTGACTTTGTCCATTTTCTTTGTATGCCATGTCTTCTTAGTTCTTCCTTTCATTTGCAAAGGATGAAAAGCAGAAAGAAATATTCCAGATTTTGGCTCAATCTTGTGAAAAAGAGAGATAATTGGAAAAATAAGGATAGTAATATTGAAGGTAAAAGGAAAATCGGCGGAAATAAAAAGAAATATTGAAAGATAATATGTATAATAAAATCTAGAAAACCTAAACTTTCAAACAATCCTCGGCCAGAAGAGTTATCAATATTAATTAGTGAAAGCAACAATTTAAGGAGTTGCTTGCAACTTTTGATTTTACTAAAATCATGAAGGGCAGTGGGAAAAATCACCTAGAAATACTAAAAAATATTATGACCATTGACAATAAATTAAGAATTAGCACTTAGCAATGAAAGAATGTCTCTCTCTCTCATGGATAAATTAGACTAACAAAGAAAATTGACCAAAAGCACCCCATATCATTACAAAAACAAAAGCATTTTACATCACATATTGAATGACAAAATGCCAAGAAAATTCGTGCTAAAATACGTACTTAGTGCTGATTAATTAAAACCTCATTAATAAATCACCGTAAAATTCGTATTTTTTATTTTCTAAAAATACTTTACTGTGGTTTGTAAAAGTGTAATAGATAATTATATTTAAAGTAGTTGAGCCAATGGCATCTATAAAACCACCATTAAATCCTTGTTTTTTAGTAATGTTTTGAACCAATCGTGAAGCTATTATTATGGTTGTCTTGTTTATTTTAGATAGTTATATATCAAATGGATATTTATCATTCATTTTTATTAATCTCCTTTGTTTTTCCTTATTAAACTACATCTTTGTAATCTTTAAAAGATAGAGCAACATTTGACCATAAATCTTTAAGTGATACATTATAATGTTAACGGCAAAAAAACATCAACTTTTTCAAATGGAATTGAATTTGGGACACGTGCCTCTAAAGATCATGAACAAAAATCAAAAATATGAAACGAATAATGGGAGGATCTGTGAAAAGCACTCATAGGAATTGAAGAAAAAGAAATGAATCTGGTGTAATGTTAGAAAACCAAAGAAATTTATAGTCAAGAAAATTTGAATAGAGGGCCAAGATCAAAAGAATTGGATATCTAAGATTAATTATACAATGAGCTCAGCATTAAAATCAGGGATAATAATGGTTTTGAAGAAGTCTTTAATAAAGGAGACTAAGAAGGAATGATTCTCGAGAAATGAGTAAGAAAATTATGTTTTTGTAGGGAGACTTTTAATTAATATCTAATTAATAAATAATACACTATTGCAAAATGTGTAATTCCCAATAGTTTTCTAGCGACGGGTGTTGCAACTCACCTTAAAAGCTAGTATACACCATGATTATTGTCACAAGCCAGTAGGTGTGAACCAAGATTTGGTAGGTTGATGTGTTTGGATTCAGATGAAACTTGACACAAAAATCAAGCACAAAAAGAAGATCATGTGGTATGAATTTGGAAACAAATGCACTTGTAGATTATTTTTTCAAAATTTTCCTATTTTGAGGGTATTTATATCTTTTTGGCATGGATCGTTTATGCAGTACGAGTAGAAAGGTACATGGTTTCCATCTTTGCATTTTTATTTTCGTGTTCATATGAGATGGTGCGTTAGAATCCTTAGGGGCTAAGCAAAAAGTCCTTAGGTCAATTTAGAAAAAGTATATTTACTTCTATCGGTAGGAATTTTGCTTAGAATGCTCTTTAAAGGGGGTGATCGTGACCAGAGGGTCACCATGGCTTGGGCTAGGGATCGAGTATGGAGCTTAGAGAACTCTCCCTACACACTCAAAGCTATGTAATGAGACATAATTAATAAAATAGAGTTATCCCAACCCCTATTTTTTTCTCTCGATATGCATGGAAGCTTTTTGTGTAGCACGTTCTTTAAGGCTCGGTATGCACTAATGCTTTGACTACAATGTTCATGTTGGCTTGTGGACTTGTTGTGCATTAGATTTTGGTTGTATGGGAGACAAAACTTTCAATGCCCTAAATGTCTATCCAAGTGTGGCTCAAGTTTGGGGAAAAGGCTAGCATGTTGGCAAAGAGTTGCAACATGCATCGTACGATTTCAGCTAGAGAGCTGTCGGACCATGACAGGTTGGTATTAGAGCTCGATTGCTAGAGAATAGATTGGGTAGCCATATGAACTTGGCTTCACACCAAGCGCTAGTCTTGCTAAGCGACCCAGTTCTCACCAAACACTCAAGAGGAACAGGCAGGGGGAACGGGTAGGCAAGAAGACATAGTAAGCAGGGTGAATCGGCTTGAGAGTCAGATGGTAGGAGTGAGCACTCATCATGTAAAGGTGGACAATTAGGATGGAATCGGCTTCTCAAGAGCATATGGAACTTGTGAGTCAAGTAGACACTTGTGGGAAATAGCTAAGAAGTGCTGCTAAGGACTTGACTAAGAGGGTGCAAGAGGTTGGAGCAATTCGAGGGCTAGTGTGCAAGATATTGCATTCAAGGAAATGTTAATGGTGCATGAAGTGCAACCATGTGCAGAAGTTAGTGGACTTACTGTACGGCATGGGACATTAATTATGCACTCATTCATAGTAGGCATTCGATGGAATGCAAAACCACTCAAGAGAGTGTGAGAATTAACGGCCTATCTAGCGAGAAGAGCCCCGGGAGAAGCCTTAGTCTTACCAGAGGGTTTGGCCATGTCCAGAGGGATAAGTTGACAATTAGCAGAGCCAAAGGGTGAAGCTTTAGGCATGCAAGAGTGCATAGCCACACCACAACCAGAGGGTTGAAACATATAGAGGGATGTGAGAATTGATGAAGAGTGGCAACAACAGACAGTAAACATATCTTGAAGCATGGCACATCTAGCGTGATGTGTTAAGCAAACAAATCTTGCTAGAGGAATCCAAAACCGTGTTAGAGGACATGGATTTTACTCAGATGAGTAAACTCGGAGGGGAACAAGACGATCTAGAAGGATCAAGTGTCCATAATCTATGGATGTGAGAGTGAGTTGCAGCACTAATCCATAAGATTCGAGATGCTAGAGAGCTAGTACATCATAGTCACATGACAAGCGACAGTGATATCTGAGTATTGAGCTAAAGCTACATAGTCACTTAGTGGAGTAGCAGCAATGACCTCAAGATATAGCGGCTAACACTACATAGTCACAAGACGAACTTTGTGGCAATGACCATGAGATTCACAATTGCTAGTGCACAGGCAAGGTGAAACTCAAGCTTGGGTGGAGGATGCTCGATGCTTAACCCCTATCAAGCTATTGAAGAAGGAGTTCTTCAGAGAGGGGAATGTCACTCGAGAAATGCCAAGAAGGCACTGATCATCAAAGAAGTTGCTACGAGGGCAATGATATTGGTAAGTGGCTACGAAAGTCACGAGAGATGAGCCAGCATCATCTTCGAGGAGATAGTACTTAAATGTACAAACCTAGGAGGGGTTGTAAGGACCATGATGTTAGAGAGTATTAACTCCAAATAGACTGTGATGGTTGAATGATGCTATGAGGGTGTCAATTCAGAACGGGTCAAAGGATCCGATCAAGTGTGAAAGTTGCGTAGTGGAAATACGTAGGATAGCTAAAGTAAACCACGTGAGCAGACTGTGTACAGGTTATGGGACTTGCAAGTAGGCCGTGTGTTACTAGCCAACAATGCATGAGACTTACGTATCTCACATTGGTGGTATGGGACATTGGATATGGGGCTACTGGTAGTAGGCACAACCCACATACCAAACTGGCATAATTGCTATGGTGGTAACACACACTTACGCTACAGAGGTAGCATGTGGAATTGAGAACTGTGCAGAGATAGCTAGTCGAATCAAGAACTATAGAGGTCAGTGGAGTAAAGAGCTAGGCAAAGATAGTGATTTGTTGTGCGAGGACAATGTGTTGCAAGCTACAGAGGTAGTGAGGCAAGTATAAGTTACAGAGGTAATAACCCCAATACTACAGAGGCAGTGAGACAAGTGAAGTCACAGAGGTGACAGAACCAGGGGAGAGTTATGGAGGCAGTGGCATGTGAGTTTGTGTCAGGATAATAAAGTTAAGTCCATAGAGGTGGAATGCGAAGTCTACGGATGCAGTAAAACTTTCGAGTTTCAGAGGAAGCTCATTTGAGTCTACAGAGGTAGAATCATCGAGGACACTAAAGTTATAGAGGCGACTACCTAAAGTTATGCAGGAAAAGCAAACGTGCAATGCTGTAGGTTCAAGGAGACAAAGCTAAGGGGAAGTCCAGGGAGGAGCTGAGGAGCAGTAGACTCACGATAATCCTGAGAGCTATGTCAGGTTGAAATGCCATTCATCAAAGCCTCTCAAATGATGTTAGTTCAAAGAGACAAGTAGAGTGATCGAGGAAGTAGTTCAAGTGGAGCATGATGAAGACCTATATGAAGATTTGAGATCAAAAAGCTAGCACTCATAGAGAAACCTTCATGGAAGCTGTGCTAGATTGAGATGTCAATGAGAGCATTGACATTTGAAGTGGGGGAGAATGTCACAAGCTGGCAGTTGTGAACCAGGATTCGATAGGTTGATGTGCTTGGATTCAGACGAAACTTGGCACAAAAATCAAGCATGAAGAGAAGATCATGTGGCACGAATTTGAAAGCAAATGCATTTATAGATTATTTTTCCAAATTTTTCTCATTTTGGAGGTATTTGTATCTTTTTGGCATGAATCGTAGTCCAATATGAGTAGAAAAGTACGTGATTGTGATCCTTGCATTTTTATCTTCGTATCCATATGAGATGGCGCATTAGAATCCTTAAGAGCTAGGCAAAAGGTCCTTATACCAACTCAAAAAAAGTATGTCTACTTCTGTCGGTAAATATTTTGCTTAGAATACTCTTTAAGGGGGATGAGTCGGTGACCAGAAGGGCACCGTAGCTTAGGCTAGGGATCAAGTGTGGAGCTTAAAGAACTCCCCCTATATACTCAAAACTATGTAATGAGTCCTACTTAATAAAACGGAGTTGTCCCGCTCTCCATTTTTTTTATCTCGATATGCACAGAGACTTCTTGTGTAACACGTTCTTTGAGATTCAGTATGCATTAATGCTTCGACTACAATGTTCATGTTGGCTTGCGGACTTGTTGTGCATTAGATTTTAGTTGTATGGGTGACAAAATCCTTAATGTTCTGAATGTCTATCCAAGTGTGGCTCAAGTTTGGAGAAAAGGCTGACATATTGGCAAAGAGTTGCAACATGTGCCACATTATTTTAGTTAGAGAGCTGCCAGACTGTGACACTTATACTAGCTTTGCATTTTTTAAAAAATTAAAAATTTTGCACACACTGGCAATTTAATAAAGGTGGTTTGTGGAACCACCGCAAAGTTCTAATTTTAGCGCAAATTATTTCCCTCACATTTATTTTGCGTGAATAAAATGGTTTTCAAAGAAATTCCTAAAGCTCGTTTTATTTATCGAACGGACCTTAGAGTAGTTGGATTTCTCTGGTTTGATTGTTGCTCCTATTTCAGGTTATTCCTATTTCTCTAACTCATTTTTCCTTTTTAGTTTTTGATTATTCCTGATTTTTATTTTCTCCAGTTTGATTTTTGCTCTTCTATCCATTTCGTCATAGCTTTTGTTACCTCCATTCAAGTGAATCCAAAGAAGGCAGATGTTGATTCACAATGCATTGAAGTGTAAGTGCGATTTCTATTGTTTTCGTGATTCATTTTTTATTCACAAATTTTTGTGTTTTTGCCACTATTTTTTTTGTTCATAGTCCTGTTTTTGTGTTTTCCTATACGAACTTGATTCTCTAGTAACGACTTAGCTAATTTATCTAATATTCTTAATTGGCAGAAGATTCATCTCTTGATGATGGTGTTTGTTTGTTTTTTGACAATGAATTGGTGGATAGACTAAGAGCAACACTAGAGATCTACTTTTGAGAGATAAAATCTCTAAAAGCTGAAAATCTATCTCATAGAAGGTCAGGGCATTGGCCATTAACGAGAATGCAAGAAAATTTCTTGACTTACCTTCCTCCTCATTTTGAAATATATTCATAATGGGACTTAATATTTATTGCAAAAAATTTCTATTTATAGTTTGTTGGCTATTCTTTACATCCAATCCATCCTCAATCAAAAAGGGAGAGCACTGGGTACTCCTAAAGAGCAAGAGAAGTATGTTGTTTCATTCTCTTCATAACTTTCTACTTACCCTATCATCCTTTGCTTACTATTTGCTTTATTATATGATGCTTGGTTCTGTGACAAGATTTCAGAGCCTATAACTAATTACAAAATTGAAAATTATGAGCTAATGACTATTAATAATAGTAATAATCCTAATCTCTTTCCTATTTGTCCTTTTAGTGAATTATCATAAAAATGGGGTTATTAAATTTTAAACTAATCATTTTTATTAAATTATATCTCATTAAT
>JANHAO010001115.1:0-34991 GCA_026873985.1 Saraca asoca
TCCTGGTATGAAGATCCACACACTTCCGCTGCAAAAGAGCTGGACTAAAGGTTAGTAAGCTCTACTTTCACCTGAGATTTTATCTAGGAAATTGTGGGACCTCAAACTAGTGGATCTTTGGGAGGTTTGCTCAACCAAAGGGAAGAAATTTTTTTTGAAATTTTGGATCCTTTGCTGCCCCCATGGCCAAGCAAACCCAACATTTACTACTGAGAATATGCGTGAAATGGGTATATATAGTAAATGAAATCAAACTTTAAAAAACTAGCCATCATGATCATGGTCACAAATTCAAAATTTAAAATTTGAGTTGAATCACGATTAGAATCGTGAGACTCCATTTCGAGGCATTCGAGTCAAATCACAAAAATGCAATTTAAAGTTCAAGATTGCTCGCCAAAGATTGCTAACCTTCGATAAGTTCATAAATATACATGATCAGGCTCATGATTGGAATCGTGAAAACAAAGTATAGAATGATCAATTCAAATCATATAAAAATAGTTGAAATCATGTTTCAAATCACAAGGCATGAATCCTTGCTTGTCCTTGCAAGCATGATCATGAAATTCCTTAATTTAGATCATGAGTCGTGGTGATGAAAAAATTAAAATTTTTGCAAGACTTCTAACTGATTTACCCATTTCAAACTCCATAAATCAATCCAAAAATATGATTTCATATTGAATGAATATGGTAAAACATTTAAGAACAAGTTGGAATCTTTTTGGTGAAATATTTCAAATGTAAAAACATATTTCCAATATTAAATAAATTGATAAATCATGTAAGAACATCTTGGAATGTTTTTCTTTGATCAAAATCTTGAGGCAAACTTTCAAAGGTAATTTTAAAATAAATGAACTAAATTTTAAATATTCCAATACTTTTACATTTTATCTAGAGCTAAGCTTAAACAAGAAAAGGTAATACTTGACTCCAATGCTCATTGTCTTCTTTTTGGACAATCCTATAACATAAACAAAAACTTTGCAATCCATATAATTTATTCAATCTAATTTATCATAATGCATGATTCAAATATATAGCTAAAATGAGTTAGCACAAGAGCATGCATTACAAACTTATCATATATATTCATTAACCATAGTATAGCATTCTTATTAACACTTGTAAATGATATAACATTAAGCACATTGTATATGATATAGCACAAGGACATGCATTGCAATATATTCACTATTTACTATTTGTCATCATGATGACAAATCACCAAAGAAAAATATGTTCAAAATAATGATTTAATTAATTAAACTCAACAAGAAATCAATATATTAAAAGCACAACATATTTTTCTTTTTCATTTTCTTTTCTTCTCCTCCTATTTGACATTAACAAAAAGGATATTTTAACATATTAAAATAATTGATGACAAAGAAATATCAATTAAAGCAAGGCTCCCTCTCAATATATCAACCTTTTTCTAAGAACGTGCAATCTCATATCCCCAAATTATGTACTCCCCCTTTTTGGCACATCAAAGAGAATATCGCAGTAGAAAAGTAGCCAAAAAATTTAGAAAATCAAAAAATATGAATAATTTCCAAATATATAATCCATAAACAAATAATCCATCAAAGTTAAAATTAAGCAACAGTCATAACAAAAGAGTATAAATGGAAAATGGGGCCAAGGGAACAATAAAAGCAACATGAAAGCAAACTAGAAATCTGCTGCATCTGGAGTAACAACATCTAGATTTTCTTTGAGCTGGCTTTTCATAGTGTTCAGGCAACTGTTAGGATCTCTACTTTCTACACTCATCTTAGCTTCAATGGGGTCCAAACGAGCATTTATCTACTGTTGAGTTTGTTCCATTGTCCCAAGAATGTGTGCTTACTAAATTTAAAGTTATCTTAGGAGAGTCAGGGTTTCATTTTGTTGATCTATTGAAGCATCAACACTTGAGCCCAAAGCACCACCAGAATGCCCTAAAGCAGATCCATTTGGTCTTACCCACCTTCCATTCATGAATTTCATTTGCATTTGATGCAGTGTTTCTCATTTATAGCAATTGTGCTATCCATATTTTCTACCTTTTTTCCTAAAGAAATAGGCACCCCTAAAATGAGCAAAAACTTTGGATAACACCATCCAATAGGGTAGAAGACTCTAAGTTAGGTTGGTGAAGAAAATGCCCATGTATGAGATGATGAGCTATGGAATGTTGATTTTATAGCACACATCAAAAATAGTTCATCTTCTACAATATTTGTTGAATTTGTGTGACAGGGTAGGATGGCCTTCACAATGGTGTAGTGAAGGAGACGGTCCTCCATTGATAGCCTCGGTAATCATTAGCTTTTTGGTGGTTACTATAGGTGTTAAATCAGGAAAAAAACATTTTAATGGCTTCTTCCTTAAAATAATACTTAACATCCTTGTTAGTGATGAAGCTTAACCTGCCTTCCATTTTGAATAATTTGCAAAAAATTTCTACATATAAATTTATTGATTTCCTCAAGATAGATGTAGACAATTTGCCATTATCTGCTCTCAAGTTAGCATAAAACATCATAGCAGAGAGCACTACAACATACAAAGTCTAGCAACTTATAATATTCGAGTAAGTTGAACAAATCTAAGTGGCTTTCCTTAAGGAATTTCCTATCCTAACATTTAATAGGAACAATAGGTTTCTCTTTGTTTCTAGCATACCTTTTGTAAGATTCAGTGTTAGGAAGAATTTCTACTTTTCAATTGCCACATCTATTTGATAAGATTCTTTATCACCAACAATCTTTATCCATTTCTTTGAAACTAGAGGTGAAATGATCAATCATTTGGTCTAGTGAAAAGGTGAGAGAAAGGATAATTTGGGGGGAATTAGGACTTTTGAGATTTAGGAGAAATTGATAAAATTAATCGGTTAAGAATTGAAGAAAATTGGTAGTATAATAACTTAGAAGGAGGAAATTTGGGTTTAATTTGTTAGATTTGAAGGAAATGGAAATTCAGGGAGAGGAAATCAAGAGAGAAAATGCAATAGGGATTGAGGAAGGCTATGAACTGAATTGAAAATTAAGGAGTAGCTAGGCTTTTATACTATACCCACAATTAGAATTCTGTGCTTAGAAATGCATGAGCGATTCAAATCCTAGCATGATCGCGAATGACTAATTGAAGCACATTCAGCTTTGATTCGACTCATGAAGCCGGCTAATCACATCAGAATATTTCAAAAGTTGGCAATTCAAATTGTAAAATGAACTTTAAGTAGATGATTCAAATTGACAAGCTTCAGAATTAACTCGAAATGCAAAATTTAGCATTTTTCTATAATTCCAACACAAATGCAAATCTTGATAACCATACAATCAATTGAACACTACGAAGAATCATCAAAGAAAAGCAAGACACTTTCAAAAAAGATTTAAGGGGATTCTTAGATGCCTAAATTAGTATTGATTTAAAGAAATTGAATCAAAATAGAGAATTTAATTGAAGTTACTTAGGAACTACAATAAACTAAGAGAATCAAAACAAGTAAGCTTATTATCCAAATGATTCAACATGCTTAAATTCTCTTCTAGTAAGTGCAAATTGATTTTCATCAAGAGATTTTTTTAAATGTGTTAGTGAATTGAAAATCAATTTGGACAAATTAGTTTTTAAAACTTCAAGTTTTTGTGAACAAAAATATTGAAAAGAAGTTTAGGTGTGGAATATAGATATAATTTTTTTAAACTAATTTTAAAAAGATCAAAGAACAATTATTGTAAAAAAAAATTATGTATGCATATCTCCTTTCAAAGTTTCCTTTATGATAAAGTATGAATAGCACAAATTCCAAGTAATTAAAAAGCATAACTCAAGCATACATCATAAAAGGATATGCAATTGGAAAAAAATATTGAAACTATCAATCATTTCCTATGTGCAATGACAAGAGGCATAAAACAACAATTAAGTACATTATCATCACAACCAAGCATATTTTTCATGAATATTTATTTTTTAAAAAATATTAAATAAAAAGACATTTTGATTTAAAAAATGTGAAACCATCAAAACTTATATAAAGCATTTTGAGGAACCAAGAGTATAAGAGCAAATGCGTATCTAACTATCAGGAAAACAAATATTGACCAATTGTAAGCAATTGTAAAGAAATAATCTCCTTAAAATATGTAGGATCATTGACAAAACATGAAGCAATTTTCTTTCAAAATTTAAACATAGGCATAAACACTTTCAAAAAAATTGGTGACATATTTGCCTTGATAAAAGGAATTACCTTTCTTAAACACAAAGAAAACATATCATTTTAAGGATAAAACCAATCATAGTAATGATATGTTTCAACTTCAGCTATCCAAGCTTAAGAAAGATATAAAGCATGTTAAGCATAGAAAGAGGATAGAGTATACCAAAAATTTGAATTAGCATTCTCCTTTATGGAAGGTAGCTCCTTCAAGAGTTGAATTTGACTTTTCACAAGTTGAATTTGACTTCCATTTACATGTTGAGAGAAAGGAATTACTACATTTCTTTTCTATAAAACAACTCAAAATAATTTCTTTTGGTACGTAACCAAGACTTGGTTTCAAGATGGTTAGATAAAAATCAATAAAAGTACTCATAAAAAAGACTAAATAATATAAGAAAAAAGATAAGAAATAATTTTGTACAATAATTTTCAAACCATTTGCATATTTTCTATATAAGAATAATAGACAATGAGGTTCAAGGAAATGTATGCCAAGCATTGTAAACCCTTATATTAAGCTATAGGATCAAAGAACTAAGGGTCAAAAAAGACAAAGTAAATAATGTCTCTAGGATAATATCTCGAATGCATAAATGATTTTGATAAAAAATGAAGCACAATCTTCATGCAATACTCATGCTTTGGAACAATTTCACCTTTTTTCAATAAATATCAAATAGAGTAACATAGGAGGTTTAAGAAATTGATACCTTATCCTTTACAATGAAAATATGACTCTTTTTTACCCATTGCTTCTCCTTTAACAATTTGAGTTTTGACACTTTAAAAGTGTATATTTGAGAAACTTTGGTTATGTTAAATCTTCTTTTTCTATCTTTTTGTTTTGGAAAAACTCTTACTGAAGATTTCTTCTTTTCTTGACCAATTGTCTTCCTTTGCAAGAATTTTTCTTCAAAATAGAAGTACTAGGAGGATTTTTTGGTACTACTTCATTTGGGGTCCTTTAATATTAGTATTCAAATATTTGGGAACCTTATGAACCAAACTTTTTTCTTTCTCATGTAAGAATTTCTTCTAATAAGGCATAAGTGAAAAATATGATCTTGATGACTATAATAATTGCAAATAATAAAATTCTTATTGAAATTTGATTTTTGTTGAAAACACATTTAGAAAACTTTGGTGTTTTATAGAAATTGCACTTTGATTCAAGCATGCTAAGAGTTTTCTAGACTTTTCAAAAGTGAAATCTATATCTTCTTTCAAAGACTTGGAAAGTATACAGGTTAAGTGTTCAACGTCCTGTTGGAATAAATCATTTTCCACTTGGAAGTCACAAGAAGTTGAACAATCAAATGTCATAGATATTCTATCATTATGCAATTCATTGAGACTATATGAGTCATCATGACAAGGACTAGTATTAAGATTAGAATTATATAACCCTAAGTCCTTTTGACTCATAGAGATTGACTCTTTCATTTGAAGCTTGATTGACTCTTCTTTGGAACCATCATTTTCTTTCTCTTGAAATTCTTCATTGGGGGGCATGAAACACATTTCACATTTTTGCATATCCTCTTGAAGAATTTCCTTGATAATATCTTTCTCTTTTTCTTTTCCTTTTCTATGCTTAACATAAACACTCTTGTTAATAGAAAAATAATTATCAAAATAAAAAGCACAAAGAGTGTCCCTAGTTTCTTTGGCACTAGAGCATTTGAAAACTTTAGATAAGCATCATCATTTACTACTATGCAAAATTTTCATAACTTTAATATTTAAAGCAGAATCCCTTTTACAAATATCATCCTATTCATTCATTGGTTTGAAGGTAAAACCATCTACGATGATATCCCAAGAATATAAATCACGAGCATGTAAAAAGTACTTCATTTTTCCTTTCCAAACTTTGAAGTAAGAACCATCAAAGATAGGAGGTTTAAATATATCAACATATTCAAATCTTGGAGATTTTGAAATATCACAATTTTCTTTCAAAGAGATGCCTTCAATGGTTGCCATGGATTCTCTGGAGATGGTTAAGTCTTTTAAGCAAAACCCCATAATTTTGATACCAATTATAGGACAAAGCACCCCACACCCAAGGGGTGAATTGGGTGTTCTAAATTTTTTTTGGAATTTTTAGTATTCCCTTTGAAAATCTCTTGTTTTTGGAAACCCATGGGATGGTTTTAATTCAAACAACCCAAGATAGTTATATTAAGATGTTTACACAAAAGAAAATAACAAGTTAAAGCACTTGTGCAATGTAACTTAGTTAACTATACAAGGAAAGAAATTAATGAGTACATTCAAAGATAGAAATCATTTCTTTCAAACAAACCAATTTTTGTGCAAAAAAATAAACAATGAGGCACAAAATTACTCAGCAAATTTTAACAATATAAATAGAGTATGATAAGATCTCAATACATTAACAAGACCAAAAGTACATAACACAATGTAAATTGTTGGAAAATAAAGAGAGTAGGGATAGAGAGATTCAAACTCAAGATTTATAATGGTTTCCCTGTGAAAAATAATCTTCAAAGCATACATTCACTTCTAAGCTCTTAACCAAGCTTGAATCCACTAAAATTAACAATCCCTCCAAGATTGGACAAACACAAGGAAAAGCTTTTACAAATGATTGCTCACCCACAATCAAAATCCTTTTTTGAGAAGTTCGACCACTAACTCAAAAGGAGAAAATAAAAAGGTCAACAACTCTTTAAACCTAGGTAAGGCTATCTTTAGGAAACCTAATAGTTTTCGAAAGATTTGGTAGAAAAATTTAAAGAACTCTGAAATTTAGATTACAAATTGAATACAGAATCAATCAAATCTAGCTTATATTAAAGAAAATAGATAAAAAGATGAAGCACAGATGAAAAGGGAATATTTGCCTCTCAAGATTTTAGGTTTTTGCTACTGAGAATGTGTATGAAATGGGACTAGAGAGTAAATGAAATCACACTTTAAAAAACTAGTCATTATGTGAAAAAATAGAATGTGTGATCATGATCATAAGCTCAAAATTTGAAATTTGAGTTGAATCATGATTAGAGTTGCGAGACTCCATTTCGAGGCATTTGAGTTGAATCACAAACATGCAGTTCAAAGTTTGAGTTTGCTCACCGAAGATTGCGAACCTTCAGTAAGTTCATGAATACATGTAATCAGACTCATGATTAGAATCACAAAAATAGAGTCTAGAAGAATTGACTTGAATCATATAAAAAATAGTTTAAATCACAATTCAAATCACAAGGTATGATTCCTTGTGCTATTCTCATGAGCATGATCGTGAAATAGTTGAAAAATCCTCGATTCGAATTGTGAGTCTTGGTGATGAAAAAATTAAAATTTTTGTAGGATTTCCAATTGATTTACCTATTTTGAACTCCATAAATCAATCCAAAAACTTGATTCGACATTGAATGAATATGGTAAATCATTTAAGAACAAGTTAGAATCTTTTTTATGAAATATTTCAAATGTAAAAACATATTTCCAAGATTAAACAAATTGATAAATCATGTAAGAACATTTTGGAATGTTTTTCTTTGATCAAAATCTTGAGACAAACTTTCAAAGGTAATTTTAAAATAAATGAGCTAAAATTCAAATATTTTAATATCTTTACATTTTATCTAGAGCCAAGCCTAAACAAGAAAAATCAATACTTGACTCCATGCTCATTCTCTTCTCTTTGGACAATCTTATAACATAAACAAAAACTTTGCAATCCATATAGTTAATTCAATCTAATTTACCATAATGCATGATTCAAATATATAACTAAAATAAGTTAGCACAAAAGCCTATATTACAAACTTATTATATATATATATATATTCATTATCATATATATATATATATATATTCATTAACCACAGTATAACATTCTTATTAACACTTGTAAGTGATATAGCATTGAGCACATTGTATGTGATATAGCAAAAGGATATGCGTTGCAATATATTCACCATTTGCTATTTATTATCATCAAAACTAATCATTTAAAGCCTTGGGACTAACACATATTAATGGGTCTTAGATTTCATTAATAGATTGGCACTGTTGCCTTAATTCTATTTGCATTTTCAATAAGAAACCCTATATACTCTAATGGTTATACTCATCAATTAGAGAAAATAGCATTGAAAGATAACCGTTGATGACACTATTGTGGTCTCATTAGCTTGTGAGCAAAAGAAACAAAAAAAACCAAACAATGTGTATTGATGCAGGAAAAAAAAGGAAAAATACAAATTACCCCCTTTAACTTTTTGGTAGTTGCATTTAACACTCATAACTATTAAATTTTGCAATCAATCTCTTTTAACTTTGGATAAGTGGTAAATTGCACCCACATAGATCCTTTTACCATAGTTTGAAGAGGAATCTAAGTGCCATATTATATTGGTGTGAAGATAAAAATATAAAGCTCATGATTATGAGTTTTTTTATTGGCACTGAAAAAGTAGATCATGTCAAAATTACCCAAATACTCAAAATGGGAAAAATAAAAAAAGTACACAAGTCAAATCGATTTCAAATTTGAACCATAAGCCTACACACTATCTTAATTTTTCCATAAAAATTTATATCAAACTGAGCACATTTGCTCCCTCAAATCGCTCATAAGATGGATGTTAGGTATTGAATATAATTACCCTAAAGTTGAAGGGGTTAATTGCAAAATTAATAATTGTAGATGTTAAATGCAATTACCATAAAATTGAAGAAGGTAATTTATATGTCAACAAAGAAAAAGAAGAAGAAGAAATAAATAAAAGGGTGAGTATTAATGGATGGTAGAGATTTATTAAGACAAAATGAAGGAGGGACATAGGTTTCTAAGGTGCCATAATTCTGGACTTATGACTAAATTCAGCAAGCAAATATGTTCAAGTTCGAATGAAATTTGGCACAAAAATCAAGCATGAAGAGAAGTAATGTGGCACAAATTTAAGAGAAAATGCTCATGTAGATTATTTTTTTAATTTTCCCCTATTTTGAGGATGTTTATGTAATTTTCACTAAGGTAACTTGTCTAATATGAGTAGATATGCACATGGTTGTGATCCTTAAATTTTTATTTTCACATCAATATGTCGTGGTGCAATAGAACCCTTTTAAGTTAGGAGAAAAGTCCTTATGTCAACTCAGAAAAATTATGTTTACTCTTACTATTAGGACTTTGGCTTAGAATGCTTTTTAGAGGGGAGTGTTTAGTGACTTGAGGTGGGCATCGAGGCACTAGTCTAGGGGACTGAGTGTGTGGACTTGAGCCTCCTTTACACATTTAGGACTCTGTAACGAGGCTTTTAAATGTAAATAAATAAGTAGCCCATCTTCAATTAAAATATTATCCTATGAAATTTCTATACTTTTGGCTGCATTTATCCACATTTGTTTAAATTGCATGAACATATCATGATTGTCTATGTGAATGACTTGGTTTCCTTTATATGTGATTTGGTTGTTATGTGCTATGTGATCTATGCTTATAGTTGCATCAACTTGGGTGTTGCTCGTTATTTTTGAAACTAAAATGGTGTATGATTGGTTAGCTAGCTTATTCTCAAGTATTAATTGACCAAGTGCTAAGCGAAGAGTTTAAGCACCACATGTTTTGACAATTGAGTTGCTGAATCATGACAGTTTGGTATCAGAGCATTGAAAAGGGACCATACTTCTTTATTTTTTGTTGCACCTTATTGATATGCCATTATGTTGAAGAAAATGACTTCCACTAAATGCTTCAATGCAATTAATGTTGCTATTGAGAAGTTCAAAGGAGTATATGAGATCGTAAGAAATTTGGAAAGTGAAGAATCCTTGACCTTTTTCGAAGGGCCAAGAATTAGGAATCTCTCGAGCACCGAATCTCAAAGCTAGCATGAGAGTCGAAGGTACGAGAAGTAGTGATGCTCCATAATTTGGTGAATGGCTTGTTAAGATTGACAACAATCAGAAGGATTTGTTGCCACCGAGGTGAAGGATGTTGTAGCAACTCTTCATGTTGAGATGAGTTACATAATAGCTTCAGTAAAGGTATTGATGATGGCCGTCGAGAATGATTTGCAAGAAGGTAGTGCCTCAAAGTGAAAGGGAAAAGTGAAAATTCATGAACTAAGGCCATATACGGGGGAGAAAGATGCACAAAAGGTTAAGAATTTTGTGTTCGATATGAATCAATATTTCCAAGCAGTTAGCATTACTTTTAAGGAAGAACAGCTGAACTGAGCTACCATGTTCCTCACAGAAAATGCTAAGGTCTGGTGGAGGACTAAGTACTATGCAATTTAGGAGGGAAGGTGTAGCATCAATAATTGGGAAAAGCTCAAGCAGGAGTTGAAGGTACACTTCTACTTTGAAAATGTGGAATATCTAACTCGACTAAAATTGTGAGAGTTAAGATAGATAGGATCAGTCTAGGACTATGTGAAGATGTTCACGATGATCATGTTAGATATAAAGGACATGACTGAAAAGGATAAGCTATTCTGGTTCATGAAGGGTCTATCGTGAAAAACTATCATGAAACTCCAAAGGAATAGAGTTGAAAGCCTCACAGAAGTGGTGACCTTAGCTGAACACTTATCTGACTATAACATTAGCTTTCCTCAAATGAAGTTCCACAAAGGGGGGCTCGAATACTACTAATGTCAACCAGTCAGGCAAGAATGACAATTCTAAGAGTAAGGGAGGAGGTAATGGAATGTCATCCCACTTACAAATTTTAGGATCATCCTGGACATCCATTAGCAAAAGGAAGTCCAAGACCCTAGCTTGTTTCTTATGCAATAGGCCTCATAGAGTGGTAGAATGTCCACAAAAGGCTGCCTTAAATGCCTTATAAGCCAAAGTTTAAGAGGAGGCACAATAAGGTGATAAAGGTGGTAATAAAGGTTTTGATTGGAAGGATAAGTCTTATGCTAGGATTGATGTAATATAATTCCTAGACTCCTATGAGCAGCGAGACAGAACAAAGTGTGGTAAATCCTATCCCTACCAAAGGTTTATTCATGCAAAGAGCTATACGGGTTCGAGGGTACAACCCTTCACAAGAGTAGAGGAGGTGGCAAATGAGGTGCATCAAGGGAGATGTGCGTAGCAGGTAAATCCTTTTAAAGAGGAGTCTATCAAAAAGCTAGAAAGCATAGTGTGTTTGAGGTGTAGCTACCTAACACATACATTTCCATTATATCTAATTGTGAAGTTCTTGCATGCAGAACCATTCACTTAGTTGTGAGGTCCAACTTGTGGCAATAGCTCACATTGCTTTGAGAGTGCTAGATTTTAGTCACAAGAGGAGCTTATAGTAATAACCTTTAAGAGCATAGGCATGTGGAAAGCTAGAATAAGAGTGATAGATAACTCTTTATTCAACCCTATCGATCGTGGTAGGGGATACCATTGATGTATTATGTTCAAGTGATTGTCATGGCACCACTCAGGTGTTGAGTCTATGTTTGAGGAGTGGTGTTGTTAGAGTAGTAGAATACATAGCAAACTATGATGGAATGTTAAAAAATCACACGAGCAGACTTATGAGCAAGGTATGGGACTTGCAAGCAGACCATGTTTTGTTGGCTAAAGGTGATACTTGTACCTGAACAAAGTATGAGACTTACGTTTCTCACATCAGTGGTATGGGACATTGGATATGACACTAGTCAGTAGTAGGCACACCCTAAATGCCTATCTACTACTCAGCTATGAAGACAATCAACTTAATTGTGGAGATAACTCTTTTTCATCATCAACAACAAGTCAAGGAGATAAGCAGAAGAAAGCCTAAGAAGAGCTAAAGAAGAGCTTGCTAAAGACTTTCAAGGAGCAGTGTCAGACTAAATTATTGAAGACAAAACATTGGCAAAGTGCAAAGAGACAAGTAGAGAAGAAGTTAAGGGAGGAGCTTCGGGGAAGCAGACTAAAGATTCTATCAATCTTAAGTCAGATTGAGTTGTCAGTGAAGGCATCGACATTTTCAAGTGAAGGAGAATGTCAGGACTTGTGACCAAATTCAGTAAGCAAATGTGCTCGGGTTTGAATGAAACTTGGCACAAAAATCAAGCATGAAGAGAAGATCATATGACACGAATTTGAGAGAAAATGCTCACATAGCTTTTTTCCCTCGTTTTGGGGTGTTTATGTAATTTTTACTAAGGTAACTTGTCTAATACGAGTAGATAAACACATGATTGTGATCGTTGAATTTTTATCTTCGTGTCGATATATTGTGGTACATTAGAATCCTTTCAAGTTAGGAGAAAAGTCCTTATGTTAACTCAGAAAAATATGTTTATTTTTACCATTAAGGCTTTAGCTTAGAATGCTCGTTAGGGAGGAGTGTTTGGTGACCCGAGGTAGGCATCGAGACACTCATCTAGGGGATCGAGTGTGTGGCCTTAAGCATTCCCTACACACTCGAGAGTCTATAACAAGACTTTTAAATGTGAATAAAAAAGTAGTCACTCTTCAATTGAAATATTATTCTACAAAATTTCTCTACTTTTGACAGCATTTGCCCATATTTATTCGAATTACATGAACACATTATATTTGTGTATATGAATGACTTGGTTGCTTTTATATGTAATTTGGTTGCTATATGCTTTATGATCTGTGCTTATAGTTACCTCAATATGCTATAAATTATGGAGATTGTCCGTTATTTTTTAAATTAAGATGGTATATGATCGGTTGATTCGCTTATTCTTAAGTACTAATTAACTAAGTGCCAAATCAAAAGTTTAAGCACAGCACGTTTTGACAACCAAGCTATCATACAAGGGTAGCTTCCATTATAGGAGATGATCAGAATCCAAAATGAAATTATATATCAAGAGTTAATGATTCTTGTTTTGAACAAAAATTATAAAAATCTTAGGCATTAAATTGAAAAACTATCAAATCACAATTTGAATAATTTCATCGATTAAATTTGCAGTTGAATCCAATTAAACAGCAAATAAGAATTTAACTTTTAACATATGTAAAGAAAACATAATAAATAAATCTGCTCAATTACAGACTCAAAAAGTTTTTAAATTTGTTTTCTTACTCGCCAATTTTTCTCAATTTTGCAATGTGAGCAAAAAAGTTTAAGCTGCTCACTCTAATTCAATCAAGAAACGATTAGATGATTCAGTTTTTTTTTCTTTTGTTTTTTATGTAATGTAATGGATGGCTTAAAAGACTAAGAAGAAGATTTACACAAATAAAACGAATCAAAAAGACTACTCGTTATACATCAATAAGAAAATAGGATTCCAAGCCAATTTTTTACGCAATGTAATTACAAGGGGAGAATGTTGCGTAGGAGGGTGCAACTGGTAACTAGCTTAAGATTAGTTTGCAAAAGGTTCAATTTGGATTCAATTTTAACCGAGTCAAGTTTAAACAAATTTGAATTGTTTGTGAACCTAAGTGAGTCTCATAATAAAAAATATTTTTTTGTTTTATATATATAATAATATAACACATAAACAATTCAATTACATTAGTAATGATTGAGTCTCGTCTACTTCAAGTGAAGAAATTAGTTTTTGAATATTTATTACCTTTTGTTAATAATAATTGTTGATATTATGTAATGATTATGAATGTATTTTGTGATTGGCTTGATGATTGTAAAAAAAAATTTTATATTAATATTTAAAATGAGATAAAAAAAATTTGATATTTGATATATTTGTGAAAAGCAAGTTTTTATATACTTAAATTTGGATGAAATAATAAACTACTTGTGTAAGTTCGTATTCAATCCAAATTTAAGTTTGAATTCAAATATTTTAATTTTGATGAGAAATTTGAGTTGACCTTATTTAAATTCATATTTAAGTTGGACTCAAATTTAAGCTTGAATTTTTCAAGTTTGATGAACTCGTGCTTGAATTTATTTATTCTTGACGAACTTAACCTAAACGTGTAAATATTCGACTCAGGTTGACTAATTTGCACCCTTGACTAAGTGCTTGAGCCCTGTTTAGCTAATTAATTTGCACAATTATTCTTGTTGTTGTAGAGGATTCAATTTTAGTCCCCAAGTAAAAAAATGGTTATCTGTCCAATCGATTGCACGAATTAACTCGTTGGGCTGATTTAAATAATTTTAAAAGGTTAATTTAATTATATATTTTGCCATATAATTTATTTTATTATGTAATTTTGTTTTTATATTTTATTGAAAAAAATGTGAAAGACTCTTTTTAATTTTTTTAGTGGTTGGAGCTCTTCAATTTTAAAAACTTAAAATCAAAATTTTAAATTATATAAATCTTGGAACTAATACACATCATATTTTTAATTATCTATTTTATTAAATTATATTTTTTATTATAAACTTCTTAAGTGAGAATTATAATATTATTTTATGTAACTAATTTAATTTTTATTAATTATATAACGTAAAAACTATTTAGAAAAAAAGTGATGTTGTAAGTAAACAATAATATTATGATTGATATTTAAAAATTTCATAAAAAAAATATGTAATTTAATAAAATGAATAATTAAGAGGATGATGGATGTTTATTCCAAAGTTTTGTTATACTTTAAGGCTCTAATTCTTAATTTTCACAATTGAAAAGAGTAAAATTTAACCACCCAAAATTGATTTTTTTTTTTGCATTTTTCCTATTTTATTTACCATTATTTGTAATTAACTTCATTTTCTTATCAATATGGGGATTTTCAGATTTTCATTGCAACTTATTCTATATTGAAAACATTTGCTCATGTGTATGGTTTAAGAATGACATGATACTATAAAATTCCTAAAATACGAGAAATTTTTCAGTGAACATGGATTCATTATGGACTTAATGAGAACATAGACATGAACTTGTGGGACTCACTAATACATGTGCGATTAACATATATTATTGTATTTATCTCTTTCTCTTTAAATTCATAATAGATATTGATGTTTTAGTTAGTTTTTTTTTAACGCCATGTCAAACTTAAACCACACGTATAAGCAAATGTATGGCACATAAGATAAGTGATAACGAGAATCTATAATTACTTCTTCTCGGATTGATTCATGCTCGTAAAAAACGATTAAAAGGTAATCACTTCCCATGTTACAGAAAAAAAAGAAAAGAAGAAATCTTTAAATACATAACGATAAGAAATTAATTACAAACAAAAATAATATATAAGGATATAATTATAAGTAAATAAAGAATAAGAATGAAATTACACGAGGAAGAAAACAATAACTTTGGGACTTGGAAACCGTACTGAAGTCCATATTAATAGAAATTTTGCTAAATGCAACCCCTTTTAGAAAACTTTTGAGTTATTTTATTTGAATTGATATCATATTTGTATCACTTTTTTCATACATTCAGAGAATTATATTTATGTGATCTTTTAAATAAGGAATATGGAAAATTACAAAAAAAAAAAGGAAAAAAAGAATGGTTAGAGCATGTGAAATTTTTTTTAAAAAAATTTAGTGAATAATGGACGGGAGACCTTAAAAGATCGGCTGATCACAAATTTAATCCTAGTATTTAACTCTGATTATTAATTTAATAATAGTTTCGTAGCTAGTTGATTTATTTTTAGACACTTTGCAATTTGAATTAATTTGAATTTGTAACTTCAATACTATAGTCATGACTATACCCAATCTTTCTCACGAGCTTCAAATGGATTTGCTAGCAACAAAGTTGGTTGAGTGGTCCATTCATTTTGTGTGAGAAAAATATTTATACAGGACACTCGCACAATTCTATTTGTACAATAATTGAAACCCAAAAACTATAATATAAAAGGAAAGTATTTAACTTTTTTTGTCATATAAAATTATTAATATTGAGATATTAGAGAAAATCAAATATCATATTTTCTTAAAAAATTCAGTTTAAATGGTAAAATACAAGAACATTCCTGGAGTCCAGAATTTTATTGTGGTACATAAAATAGATAAGGGACTTAGATATAGGTATAATCATAGGTGTGAAAACGATACATGTGAAAGAAATTAGACTGCTGGCTTTTGTACTTCTTTTGCACATAATGTAAGTTTTGGTTTACATCTCGGCCAATTTGGCTCCAGATGATACTCAAGCATTCCTAGCCTTGAGTCCATGTTAATTTTTTATAATTTCCCTTATCGCCAAACATAAGGATGAAAAAATTTATAATTACTCTCTCAATTCACTTCTAAAAAATATGGATAGGTTAACATTTAACAATAATTTTTTTTTAAACAAATCATTTTTTTCCTCTTTATATTATTCATATTTCATTTGTTTTTTTTTTACATTAATTGTGAAAAAAATTTAAACATAAGACCCCTAGTTAATGTTTCAAAAACTAAATTAGATATTGAATCGAAAAGGCCTCAAGTCAGGTTTGATTGGTTCAATTGGTTAAACTAATGATTGAATTAGATGATGTTATAATTAAGAAATTAAATATTAAATTAAATTATATATAAAAAATAATTAATATATAATATAATGTATAAATTTAAGTTTGTAATACATAAGAACTTATAATTATAGGCAATAAAAATCATTATAAGTTATATGAGAAATTAATAATTAATGAAATGTAAAAAAAATCATTTATTTAGTATATCTTTTAAAAACTTATTTTATAATCAAAAAATTTCTTTAAAAAAACTCAATTTGAAGGCAAAATGTAAAAAAATAAAAAAATTGATCAATTTTTGAAAATCGGCTTCGGTTCACTGGTTATAGTTGATTTGTTCAACTTAGTTCGATTTTGACTGGTCCTTTTTAATGTGATCACGAAAATGATTTTATGGTTGAATCAAATTGTTATGCATATCAATTCCCAATTCAACCGGTTGGTTTGATTTGGTTTCCTAAACATTGTCTCTAGCATACTATCTAAATCTCTCACTACTAGACCATGCATAGGATAACTATTATTATTATGGGACTATAATAGTAGCTGTCTAACTATTTGCCTAACTACCAAGTGGAAGGAATTACTTTCCATTACATATATAAGATCCTCTCTCCCATCGTCACTATATAAATGATTTATCTAATTATTACACTACTTGATCATTAGAGTGTTATCTGAAGCCCTGGCTTCAATCACTTTTTTCCTATCTTACAAGTACTAAAAGATAAAAATTGTGATTTCCTATATAATGTCACCTTTTTCTTTTGGCTTCATTTGCTAATTTTCATGTTACTAACTAGGATATAATCAATATGAAACACTAAAAGAAATGTAAAATTGGAACAAAAAATTTCATCTCAATTTATGATGGGGATGAAAATGGAGACGAAAAAAATCCTATCATAGGAATGTTCGTTGCAATAGTTTTAGGATGAAATTTTGATTTCATCTCAAATTTAGGATGAAAGATTCTATCTCTATAATAAAAAATTTCATATTGAAAAAGAAAAAAAATCCTCAAAATTTGGGACAGAATTTTCGTCTCAAACCAATTTTTTTTTTTGCAAAAAAATTTGAGATGAAATTTTCCGTCTAAAAAAAATTTAAATTTTTGGGATGGATATTTCCATCAGAAATCTAGAATTTTTTTTCCCTTCATGTTCCCATGGAAAAATCTATTTCAAAATATAACAATTATTTTTTTTTGAAATTTTGATATAAAATTTTCGTCCCAAAATTTGAAACTTTTTGAAAAAAATTAAAATTTTAAGTCTATTTTGAGCATTAGTACTAGATGAAGAAGAATAGAAGAAGATGTGACTAATAAATAATTTAACAATAGATTTACTCAAATAATGCTTAGATTTCTTGCTCTCTCACCACAATCTTTCTATGCTTAACTAATGAGAAAAAAATAACATATAATGAAAACATAATAAATATGGAATCATAATAGAAGATTCTTCAACCTTTAGTCTAAGTATTATTTGACATCTATAATAGAAGATTAACAAACATTCATTAATAATTTCAATAAAAATAAATTTTTTTATATAGAAACAACAATCTATAAAAAAAATCATAATATTTTCACTTATTGAAGTTCAAATGAGTAAGAATCTTATTAATTTACTTGAGAAATGACAATAAATTAACGTAAAACATCTTGAATCACAACATACATAAAGAGAGATGGCAGAGAGAAGAATAGTAAAAGAGAGAAAGAAAGTGTTGAATGAAGAAGAAAGAGTTAAGGAAGACATTTATAAATAAGATTTTGCCATGGAATTGAGACAGAAAATTCCGTCTCAATATCGTATGCACCATACGGTTAAATGGTTTTGGATGGAAAATGTCATCCTAATTTTAAAATTCAAATTTCTCACCCACTTTTTGCAACAAAACTTGGGAGAAAAATTTTCAGCATTTTATAATTTTGAAAATTTTGAGAGAATATTTCGTTCCAATATTATTTTTAAAATATAAATTACTCCATCTCAAAATCCATCCCAATTTCATATTTTGAATATTTAGAGATGGAATTTTAGACAAAAATTTAATATACAAATTTAAATTTATTTTTTTTCAATTTAGGATGAAATTTCCATATCAAGTTTTTTCCCAATTTCAAAATTTAAAAATCTTGCCCACTTTTTGCAGCAACATTTAGGAGAAAAATTTTATAATTTTAAATTTTTTTGAGATGAAATATTTCATATCAATATTCTTTTTTTAAAAATAAAAGAATAAAAAATATTTTGTCTCAAAATCCATTCCAATTTCAAATTTTGGATTTTTTGGGATGAAAATTTAATATAAAAATTTTAATTTTTTTTTCAATTTGGGACGAAATCCATTTGAGATGAAATTTCCATCTCAAATTCCGTCCCAACTTTTGAACATTTTTTCTTAAAAAAATTGATGAAATTTTGTCTCTAATCGCGACGAAATATATTCTGTCCTAAAATTGTTTTTTTTCTTGTAGTGCATTGTATTAACACAGGATAAGATAAAATATTAATATTATTTAATAATGTGATTATTAGTCGTACTAGCAAAACATTTTTAAAATCTAGAATATTTTTCATATTTTGAAATGTTTAAAAAATGATAAACCTTTTAAAATTTAACTAATTTTATTAATACATTAAAAATAGAAATAATTTTTGAAAAATAATCTACAAAAACATTTTCAACATAAAATTATTTTAAACATAATTATTATCAAATGATTTGTTAATAAAAAGTAATCCCAATTTTTTTTAGTTGAATCATAGAATAACTACGGATGAGAAGACCCCAATTGCTCCGAAAAAAGAAAAATTTTACAAAGGTATTGCTTTAGTCTTGAAATTAATGATATACTATTTTACTGGGAATTACATTTTTGTGTCATTTACTTGAAATTAATGATATAATATTGCAAATTTCATTGAAATTATGATAATTAAACTAATGATTGTGTCACATTAAAGGATAAGATTGAAGCATTAGTACGAAGAGATCACCTTTCCTCATACAAAATGTTTCGAGGAAGTAAAAATGACCACGAAGGAGAAAATGTAAGGGAGCATGATCGCTCTCTATGGCCCTTGAGCGGAAAGAAAGCAAACAGAGGTTCAGTCTCTAGTTTTGGAGGTGGTTGAAACAAATGCAGGAGTTTTTAATGGAGGGGGAACCTTTAAAAATGCAAAAAAAAAGGCATTTTTAGTGTAAAATGGCAGTTGAAGGGAAGAAAAGCAGAGAGCACTACTAACTTATTTACTTCATAAAAAGAGATTTTAGCAACATTGATCGAGACCATAATGACCTAATGGTGATCTCTACGTTCATCCACAATTTCATAGTTAAACAAATACTCGTTAATCAGGAAAGTTCCATTAATATTTTATAGTTACATGTTACTAATGCTCTTAACATTCTAAAGAGCATGTATAAATCTTATAAAAGTGTTTTGATTGGTTTTACAAGATGATAGGTATAAGTTGAAGGAATGGTTGCTCTAAGGGTAACGTTAGGCACTCAACCACTAACAAAAAACCTAGATATGAACTTCTAGGTTATAGCCATACCAAACAATGCCTATAATGCAATCCTTAGACAATAATCTTTAAATCAAGAAGGAGTCATTTTCTCCACTCCACATTTATTGATGAAATTTCCTACTGCAAGTGGAATAGGAGAAATTCAAGTAGATCAACAAATGGCTCGCAGATGTTACATGGCCAACTTGGTAAAAAGCAAAGAGAGTAGAAGCAAAACAAAATAGGCAGTCATCAATCTACCTAATAGTGAATGCCAGATGGTAGGCTCGACTTTGTTGGAGGTGAGGGAAAACAATATGCGTTGACTAGAATTAGGGTCTGATTTGGAAGAAGTCCGTATCTTTGGTAAAAATAATGAGAGAACAATAAGAATTGGAATAGATCTCTCAACGGATGATAAGGCCCCAATTGCTTAAGTTGCTCAAGGAGTACATTGAGATTTTTGTTTGGGTGCTCACAGATATGTCAGGGACTAATTTGACTATAGCTTGCCACATGTTGTTGATTGACCCTAATACAAAACCTGTACAACAAAGGAAAAGGAACCATGGTATTAAATGACAAAAAGTCATAAAGGAAGAATTAGAACAACTATTGAAAGTTAGTTTCATTTGTGAAGTCTTGCACACAATATGGTTGGCAAATGTGGTTCCTATCAAAATGGCCAATGTAGGTTGGAGAATGTGTGTTGATTTCATAGACCTTAATAAGGCATGTCCAAAAGAATTTTATCCATTGCCAAACATTGACCAATCAATCAACAATGCTTTAGGATCTATGTTCTTTAGTTATGAAGATGCATTCATATGATATAATCAATTGAGAATGCACCTTGAGGATGAAGATAAAACTATATTCATAACTGATCAAAGGGTATACTATTACAAGGTGATTCCATTTGGCCTCAAGAACGTGTGAGCAACGTACCAAAGAATGATGAACAAAGTCTTTGTATTGGAAATAGGGAAAATATAGAAGTGTATGTTAATGATATGTTGATCAAGTCCAAGAGTATAAGCCAACACTGGACAAACTTGGAAGAGACATTCGACATCCTAAAAAGATACCAAATGAGGCTAAACCCTAAGAAATGTGCATTTGGAGTAATGGTAGGAAAATTTCTTGGTTTTATGCTTACTGAGTGAGGGATAATGACAAATCCTTCTAAGTGCTAGACAATCTTTAACATGAAAGGTCTGTCAAACATCAAGGAAGTTTAGACATTGAATGACAGAATCACCGCCTTCACTTGTTTCATGTCCAAGTCAGTTGAAAAACATGCTTATTTCTTTAATTTACTTAAAAATGCTAAAAACTTTGCATGGATTGATGAATGGGAAAAAACTTTCAAAGAATTGAAGGAGCACTTGGCTATACCACTCATACTTTATCGATGAGAGCCTGGTGAAATATTGTATTTGTACTTAGCAGTGATTGAGGGGGTAGTAAGTTCAATAATTATTTGAGAGAATGAAGGATAGTAAAAGCCAGTATACTTTACAAGTCAAATGTTACATGCAATGGAGGTGAGATATTAGAAAATTGAAAAGTTAGCTTTTGCTCTACTTTCGATATCCAAGAAGTTGAAGCCTTATTTCCAAAACCATTAAATCATTGTTTGAATAGATGCTCCTATCATGTAGGTACTCCACAAACTTGATCTTGCTGGTCAACTTATGGCATGGGTAGTAAAGCTCTCTAAGTATGAGCTCATATATGAGGCAAGATGAGCAGTAAAAGCATAAAAGCTGGTAGACTTTATAGTTGAGATGAACATATTAAAAGAGGCTAAGTGGAAGGACCAAGAGTGGATCCTATATTCCAAAGGTTCATCAAATGATAAAAGTAATGAAGCACAGATAATTGTAAAAGGACCCTAAACTTGATATTAAAGTATGCATTGAAATTTGACTTTAAGACGACTAATAATTAGGTAAAATACAAGTCATTAGTAGCATGCTTGAGGTTGGCAAAAGAAGTCGGTGCTCAATTAATGAAAATCATGAGTGATTCCTAGTTAGTAATCACCCAAGTAAAATGAAAGTATGAGATTAAAGAGTCAGTGTTGGTCACATATGCCCGCATGGCAAGAAGCCTACTAGAAAATTTTAAATATGAACTAACAAGAATCCCCAGAGCGGAGAATGACTGAGTAGATGCACTCCTTAAACTTGCAAGTGCCAAGGTAGCTACTAATAACCAAATGGTCATACAAGAGATACTACATGCATTTTGCAAGAAAGAAGTAATATGCCTAGAATAGGACAAGTCTTGAATGACACCAATCATCTCATTTCTAAAGGATGGATGTCTACCAAAAGAAAAGAAAAAGGCTACAAAGGTCGAATAATGGTTAGCTTATTTATTCATAGAAAATAGATAACCATATAAGAGAAGCTTTACTCTTTCATCTTTGATATGCTTGTAACTAGATGAGGTTGATTATGTCTTGAGGGACATTCATGAAGGGATCTATGGGAGTCACCTAGTTGGCATAGCTATCACATTGAAAGCTATTTAGTTAGGGTATTATTAACCTAGAATGAAAAAAAGGAGGTAATTTAACTAGTTTAGACATGTGAAAAATTCCAAAAATTAGCCAAGGTCCAAAGGCAACCGACAGTAAACTAAAGGCCTTTGGTTTTCCTATGGCCATTTGATTAGTGGAGAATCGACCTTTTAAGACCATTTCCAATAGCTTCTGGTTAGTTAAAATATATGATGGTGGTGGTTGACTACTTCATGAAGTAGGCTGAGCTAGGACCCCTCACAATTATAACTTTGAGCAATATACAGAATTTTGTTTGGAAATTTATCATCTACATGTAAGTTTTTTTTTTTTGTAGTATCTTATTTCAACAATTATGGACAACTAATAGCTCCCTGCAGGTATGATCTCCCTACAATGGTTTTATTTGATAATGGAAAGCAATTTGCTAGTGATAGCTTTAAAGATTTTTGCCAAAGATAAATTCGATCGACTTAGCACTATTATCTATCAAGTGAACATCTTACTTATTTCTATTAATGAAGTTTATGAACAAATAAAAATTCACATCTATTAAACACCCCTAAACCAATAGGCAAGTGGAACTACCAAACAACAAAATCCTAGAAAGGTTAAAGAAAAGGCTGGGTGATGATAAAGGAAAATGTATGGAGGAGTTACCAAGTGTCTTATGGTCCTATAGAACCACTCTGCATTTGACTATAGGAGAAACCCTATTCCTGCTTACTTATGGGTGCGAAGCTATGCTCCTGGTCAAATTAGGATAACATTCTGATTGAAGAAAGCATTATAAACTAGAAGAGAATGATAAAAGAAAAATGGCAGAGCCAGACATGCCAATGAAAGCCAAAGACATTGCTCACCTTTGTAACGAGCAATATAAAGGTAAGATAGCCAAAATTTCTAATAAGAAGGTCAAGAAAAAGGAGTTCACAAAAGGCATATTTGTCTTTTGTCGAGTGGACAAACCATGAAAGACATAGATAGAAGGAAAGCTAGTAGTGTCATGGGAGGGCCTTTATAGCGTGAAAGACAATATGTCAAATGATCCATATCACCTCGAAACAATTGAAAGGAAACATATTCCATGCACTAGGAATGCAACACACCTCAAAAGCTTACTATGTGCAAATCTGAGGACTAGCCAATTACCAATATATGAAAATAAATAGTTGAAATATGAAATGAAAATAAGGATTCCTCATTATTGGACTTTTTATACCCTATAATTAAAGCCTGAGCAATCCTTCAACACTAAAATCCCTTGTAACTCATTAGCAAGTGAAGTTTGAGTGCCCCTTAGCATATAAAGCCTGAGTAGACTCTCAGCATTTTAAGCATGGGCAGTCCCTCAGCATTCAAAGGCTAAGTAGATCCTCGACACCTTAAGTCTAAGCAAGCTCTTGACATCATAAAGATCGAGCAATTCCCTAATACCTAAACGAAAGCATGAATGGCTAAAAAGCAAGATTAAAAATAGGAACAAAAGACTCATTGAAGGTTAAGGCAATGTCAGTTGACCATCTAGGAACTAGAGAAATAAGGAACCTTAAGAAATTATTTGGCCGGTAGAAATTCATGAAAGAGAAACAACAAAAAGAAAAAGTAATTAGCCTATTAAAATTTACAAAAAAAAGTATTGACATATTATGAGTCAAATGATAAAATGACCCATTAGAGGTCGAGCAATTAAAGAATATCCATTTAAAAACAAACTCGCTAAAGGTAGAACAATATAAGAACATCTGGTATATACAAAATGGTCCGTTGAAAGCCAAGTTGCAAGAAAAAAGTAAAGGTAATATGGGATGAGCACCCACATATAAGCAATTAAAAGTAATACATTTAATTCCTAAAATATGGATGAGTGATTAGAATATCCAAAATAGCAAAAATATTTAGAGTACAAATGGTCAAGCTTGGCCAAGTTCTTTCAAAATATTTTTCGGGGAGTTATCCTTCTCAATCTTTGATATGATGATTGATAAATCTAAATTAGAATGTCTAATTTGATGAAATACCTGTGCAAATCTATCTTGATACATAGGATATTCAAGCTCCCCAGGCTCTTTAATTCCTTTGCATAGTTCCTTCTCTTTTATAACAAAGGTTGTCTTATTGTCACCTCAACCCTTGCACTTAGACTCCAACTCCTGATTTTTTTGAAGAAGTAGCTTGGCCAATTTCTCCTTCTCCACTTTCCTAGCATCTTTATCTTTAACCAATTTAGAATTTGGTTGCCAAGATCTTAAATACTTTTGTCTCAATAAACTAGTTTTATAGACTTTATTTCCAAGTCCTTTTTCATGTTCTCCGGGGATTAGAGTAAGCAGCCAACCATTCTTTCTTGACTCATGCCAAAACTAAAATGGTAGATAGGATGGAGGTAGTGGACTAAACAATTTGGGTTTTTGATGATTTGATAAGGTGGAGGGGACTATGATCAGACAAGAAAGTTATATTCCAATCGATGTCAGATGGAGGTAAAAGTTAACCTTAGAGAAATGCTAAATCATCTAAATTTTTATACTAAAGGTTGTTAATATTGCCAAAACTGAATGTCATCTCTTTGGGCACATCGATCGATGAAAGCTCAAACTATAATCCTATCTTAAGCTTTTTGAAGGAGGGAGTGAAACATCAGAAGCAAAACTAGCTCTTTTATCCTTTGAAGAGTCACTCGACTAGCTCTTATGTTTGCGGGTAAACAAGGCTTTTGTGTGCCCATGACATGATTTTGAATGACTGGGGGACATTTGGCTGCTTGTCACCTTGAACCTATATCCTGGGTTGGAGCCTCAATTTTCACCACAAAAGGAATGATGGACCTTTTTTTTTTTTGGCCAAAGCATGGGCTTGAATCTCTTTCAAGTATTTAGGATCCATTTTTAATAGGTGGATTTCAACAACTTCTTTGTTCAGCCAAGAATCTGAAAAAAAAAAATACAAAGTTAGCAAGCATAAATGTATGCAAAACAAAAACATTGTAAAGTAGAACACATACGAAGAACATATTAGGCATCAAATGGCCCCAAGGCTAAGTGACAAATGATAAGATCTTGCTCATTAACAGAGAACTCTTTAAACAGATGATTGTGTGGTTGCTTGGTAGGGACTGTCCACTTCATTGGATAAAGGTACTTGCTATCTTGGAGAAAAAAGGGATGAAAACCCTTAGTCACACAAACCTTCAAGAAAGATTATTTCTAGGTTCAAATGCTAGTAAGCATGTTCTTAATAAAAACTCAGTCTGGTCATTGAATAAAATGGACCTAGCCTCTAAGTTTTTGTTGAGAATAAGTAAAAAAAAGAAGAAAAGGGCTACTCCACCTAGATTGCAATGCAATCGAATACTAAAAACTTCAAAGTAAAGTAAGAAGACCCATGCATTCCAAGTAAGTTAGGATAGGCAAACATTGAGAGCATGAAAAACATCTTTTTGAAATTTGGAAAAAGGCGGGGAAACGTGTAGATGATCCATGATTTCTTTATAGAATAACAAGTGAAGTCATGCCATAGTAGCATAATCACTCGTTAGCTTCAGCGGATTGAAATGAAATTCCTTTGATAAATTTGTCAGCTATATGAATTTTCTTCAAGTCTCTAATAACATCTTAAATCTTGCCATATAGGAGACACAGATACCACCTTCACTTTTGGATGGATCCATTTCAGGTCATCTGGTGCTACTTTAATTAAATGTACTTGCTTAACTCCATTCTCATCCCAAGGTTGTTTGGCTATGATCGCTACAAGCAGTTGAACAAATCGAAGGGCAATGTTCTTGAATAAGTACTCTAAAAAATCTAATGATGCCAAATCAGAATCAGATGACAGGTCAATAAGGATTTTTTGGACATGAAACAAAGACGTAGAAAGTTAAAGCCCCACCTTGAAGAAACAAAAACATATAGGTTAGGTCAAGGGACGAAGAAAATGGAGCAAGGAAGGCAAAATCAATAAGAGTCGATCAAAAGTGAAGCTTAGCTTTTCAATGGTGAAAATACAAAACCCCAAAGTAGGATAAAAACCCAAACATAATCTTCAAAAGCAAAATCAATCTTAGTAAGGCCTAGTAAACCAAAGTCTCATACTACCAAAATTATACGAATTATCCAAGACCAAGCAAAGGCAAAAAGCTATAATCATGAAGTCTTGCACAGAGATTAAAAAAAAAAGGATAAGATGGATAAGACATACTTGAAGAAAAGAGCTCTTTAGGACGTTGGAGAAGCACTAAAACCCAATAGAAATGCAGGGAAGACCTACGAGCCCAAATAAGAAAGCACAGAGAAGCAAAAATGATTTTAAATGTTTTACCTTACTATTTAAAGGGAAATGCAAAACAATCCAATGACTTGGAGAAACCAAGATGGTGATCTATGTTGCAACATGACAATAATAACCCATGACTTACCTAGAAAATGTAAGTGTAATGATGAGTACCCATGACAACTATTCAATAGCTAGTGTGGGAAAATTAAAAGACCTTTTTTTTCCCCTAAACTATGTAGTATAAGGAGGAAGGGAGGCAAATGATAGAGCTTAAAATAAATTAAATAGCTGGCATGGAAAAATTAAAAGACCCTTTTTTTCTAAACAATGTAGTATGAGGAGGAAGGGAGGCAAATGACATATCTCAAAATAAACTCATTAAGGTTATGGCTGGTCAACTAGTCTAGTAGGCTGGTCGAACAACCAAAGTCCATCAAGAGCAAGCCACCTAGAGCAGGGTCACAATTGAACGACTGAACCATAACACCGTGAACAAAGTCCAAGTCCTTATAAGGAGACAGATCACATGGGAGCATCAATGTAAGGCTAGGTGGAGCCATGGTTGAGCAATAAGGGCCTTTGGTCAATGAACTCAGACCATGACCGAGGCACTAAGCTCATTGTGCACAAGATAAGCCCTAAATGACCTTGTGCATGTCGGCACACTCAAGGGCATGCATAGATGGTGTGACTATGCCATCAACTTAAGGTGAGAATCTTGCCCATGCTAGTGATACATCTTGAACACGTAGACACTCCCCATTCATTCAAAAGTATGACAAATGCTGTGATTACAACTATATAAACCCTCCAAGTGCCTCCTTCATTCATTAATTCTCACTACTCATATTGAGACTCTTCTTTTGGAACTAACTTAAGCTTCAAAGTGTGCTTGGTGGGCCACTTCTATCGCACACCACTAACTTTGCTCCTTGTGCAGGTCATTTTGCCACTACACACGGTCCTTCTCTATTGATCTACTCCAATTGAAAAGTTTTAGAACTAATGAGAGACATAGACATGAA
Source organism: Saraca asoca (assembly GCA_026873985.1). Lineage (NCBI taxonomy): Eukaryota > Viridiplantae > Streptophyta > Magnoliopsida > Fabales > Fabaceae > Saraca > Saraca asoca. The sequence continues at coordinate 27,958 of JANHAO010001115.1, forward strand.
CTTGTGGTACTCATTAATATCTATTGGCCTAACATTTATTATTGTGTTTATCTCTCTCTTGAAATTCTTAGCAAATCTTAGTGTTTTAGGTTTTTTTTTTTTTTGCCACGCCAAATTTAAACCATGTGCATTAGCACATGTATGCCACATAAGATAAGCTATAACATAAATCTTGAAACACTGATAATAGTGGGTGTATTAATAAAGAGAATCTTTGATTCTTTGAACAAGGATGATTCTCCCTGGATTGGTTCATGCCCGTAAAAAATGGTTAATGGGTAATCAATTCCCACATTACCAAAAAAAAGAAAAGAAATCTCTAAATATATAATGGTAAGAAATTAATTACTAACAAAAATAAAATATAAGAATGTAATTACAATTACATGTATAGTAGAGGAAGAAAATATATAATTAGATCATTTTAAAACAGTGTCTCTGGAACTTGGAAGCCTTATTGAAGTCTGTATTGATAGAAATTTTGCTGAATGCAACCGCTCTTAGAAAATTTTTTGAGTTACTTTATTTGAATTAATATTATATTTGTATCACTTTTGTCATATACTCGGAGAATTATATTTATGTGATCTTTTAAATAAGGAATATGGAAAATTACCAAAAAAGAAAAAAAAAAAAGAATGGCTAGAGCATGTGGAATTTTTTTAGTGAATGATGGACGGGAGACCTTAAAAGATCGACTAATTACAAATTTAATCCGAGTAATTAACTCAATCATTAATTTAATAATAGTTTCATAACTCTAGTTGACAAATCATTGTTTTTAAAAGATCGACTAATCATTATTGTTTGACACTTTGCAATTAGGATTAATTTGAATTTGTAACTTCAATAATATCGTCATGACTATGCCCACTCTTTCTCATGAGCTTCAAATGGATTTATTAGCAACAAAAGTTGGATGAGTGGTGCATTCATTTTGTGTGAGAAACATATTTTTACAAAACACTCGCACATTTCAATTTATACAATAATTGAAACCCAAAAGCTATAATATAAAAGGAAAGTATTTAACCTTTTTTTCATATAAAATTATTAATATTGAGATATTAGAGAAAATCAAATATCATATTTTCTTAAAAAATTCAGTCCAAATGATAGAATGCAAGAACATTCATGGAGTCCAGAATTTTATTGTGGTGCATAAAAAAAATAAGCGACTTAAATATTGATATAATCATAGGTGTGAAAACCATACACACCAAAGAAATTAGACTGCTGGATTTTGTACTTCTCTTGTACAAAATGTAAGCTTTGGTTTCCATCTTGGCTAATGTGCTTCCGGATGATACCCGTAACATCATTTTCTTAGAGTTTATGTTAATTTTGTGTAATTTCCCTTAGCACCAAACATAAGAAAATTTTTTTTATAAAATTTGGACAGGTGTAGGTTAACCTTAAAGTCTATTGGATTAGAGTTTGACTAGTTCGACTCCTTAAACTAATAGTTGAACCTGAAGATGCTAGAATTAAGAAATTAAGTATATTAAATTGAATTATATACAAAAATAATTCATATAGTATTTTGTAAATTTAAATTTGTAATGTATAAGAACTTATAAATATAGTAAATAAAAAATCATTATAAATTTTATAAGAAGTTAATAATTAATAAAATATTATAGTTATGGCCATTTATTTAGTATATCTTTAAAAAACTTATTTTATAATTAAAAAATATAAAAAATCCAATTTGAAGGCAAAATGTTAAAAAAAAAAGTTAACCAATTTTTGAGAACCGATTCTAATTTATCGACTTTGGTTGGTTCATTCAGCTCAATTTGGTCTTGACCGATTCAACCTGTTTGAGCATGAAAGCAATTTTATGATTAAACCAAATCATTATATATACCAGTTACTAAGAGTGGTAAAATGGATGAGTATCTATGAATCTATCCAATCCACCAATCTTTGGGTCAAAATAAATCTATTTATAATATTTAGCGGACCAAATGGATAGATGAGATGCTAATCCGTTTAATAAAGGAATCATCAAAGATCTGTCCATGAATATTCATGACCTATTCAATTTAATTTTTATTTAAAATTTAAAATAAATATTTTTAAATAAAATCATTATATTAAATTAAATAAAAATAAAAGTAAAATAAAAAATTCCAAAATCCTAACATAATCGTGCATGCCGATAGATCTGATAACTGTGATTTATATTCATTTATCCATCCATATATAATTATTGACCTTGTTAAATAAGAGTTATACTGAGTCAATGCATAGATAATAATTTATCTATTTATATTTATACTTAACATTTTAATAGGATAAAAATAATGATATGCTTTGCATCTTTTGTAGGATAAAAATGATTATATGTTTAGCATTTTCATCTTTGTAAAGATACTCGCTGTTGAAAATTTTTCTAAAGGTCAATTAATATTTATTTATATAATATATTTAACTTTAATTTTTTCTGTTTAAATATAAATGGTCTGTTACTTGTTTTTAGTAAATTATCAAGTTTATTTTTTGAAAGAAATGTCAATTTCAAATAAGGTTTATTTTTTTTTATTCTAGATGTTTCAAATTTCAAAGAAATATTAATTTTAGATTACATTTATTCGATTTTTTATTTTTATACATAGTGTATATGTAATATGTAGAAAAACTGTGAGGTAAAAAGGGAAAATATGACAATAAAAATATTTTATTTTTAGTTTATTACTCCTTCGTTTAATTTTGTAGTCCAGATAAAATATTTTTAAAATTAATTTAAAATTTTAATAGTAAAAAATTAGTTTTTAATAGTGGAGTTAAAATATAATTTAGAATTTAATAGTAAAAATTATTTTTTTAATGATGGAGTTAAAATATAATTTAAAATTTTAACACTAAAAAATTATTTTTTAATAAGGACAATGAAATATAATTTTAATGGTAAAAATAATCAGAATAAAAATAATAAAATAAAATAATATAAAAATAATAATTATTAAATAGATAAATGTGTTTGACCATTTATGTATAGGTCATGGGTCAATCCATGACCCATATAAAATTTTTATTAGGTCATAAATGGATAAATAGATCAATATCAATCTATTCATTAGTGACTTAATCCAAATCTATTGAAATCATCTATTTGACACCTCTACTGGTTCCTAGTATGATCAGTTCAACCAGTCAATTGAGTCCAGTATAGTATCCAAATCTCTCATAATCAGACCACACTTATAATAAATATTATTATTATTGGACTATAATGATAACTACTTAACTACTTGCCTAACTGCCTAGTAGACTGATCAAGGAACTACCATTTTTTATCTATATGAGATCCTTTCTCCCACTCTCACTAGATGAATAACTTATCTAATTATTATACTACTAATTTTATTATGAAAGTACTTTCTGGAGTCCTAATTCCGATCACCTTTTTCCTTACTTACAAGTTGATAAAGATAAAATCATTATTGATACCGTTTGTGGGGTTTGATTTCTTGTATAATGTCATTTTTTTCTTGTGGCTTGATTTGCTAATTTTCATGTTATATAATTAATATGAAGTGTATTATCACAAGATAGGATAATATATTAATATCATTTGATTATGTGATTATTAGTTGTACTAGAAAATAATTTTTAAAATTTTGAATATTTTTCATATATTGAAATGTGTTGACACCAAAATCCGGTCAACTAAGTTGCTTGGTATCACTCCCCTGACTGCGTGTTGGAGAAAAGTTACAGAAGAACAATAAGAGCTTTTAGAGGGATCACTGAAAAGAAAAGGAAACACAGGGAGTTTAACGTGATTCGGCGAAAGCCATCTTTTAGCCCCTACGTCCACTTTTTCTTTGTATTATTGATTCTTAGATTACAATCACCTCTCTCTCTTATTATGCCTCCCTTATTTATAATGAGGGAGGAGGCTACAAAAGTAATTTTATCTAATCGACAAAATGATCACTTTCGTCATCCGTAGCATTAATGCTGGCCGTCGGGCAATTAATGCTGGGCAAATCATTATCGATTTACCGGGGAGCTGATGTGTATTGTTTGGGACCTGAGCTGTCAACTTTCTTGTCGTCTAATCAAGTGGCTAACTGGACTTGAGATCTTCAACTGGAAGCAGTGGATCATTATCCCGAGGATGCTACCCTTGCCCTCGTGGAGTCGTTCCTCGACTTTGGCTGGTGTGGTGATAGCTCTTTGTTTCTTCGTGTCATAGCGGCTTCTTCAGGATAGCGATCGTGACGTTCTTCCGATCGGAATTGGGTTTTCCCCCGGTTCCCATTTTGGTTGTGTGTGCTATTTTGGGCACTTGCCTGGGCCCATGCATTTTGATAACACCTACAACATAAGCCCCCTAACTCTCAACTCACTTTGCGTGATGAGAGTTACATTTTGACTGATTTTAGTCCTCTGATAATGGCCATCATTTGTGAGGACCTTTTCATCCTGCAGAATTGTCTACCGCTCCTTTGGTATGCGTAAGAATGTATGGGCATTGCTGTCATCCTGCGTGAGAATTATGTGTGGGGCTAGCATGTTGCTTGGACACAGCTTCGTACAAGAATTGTACACTTTTTAGCGCATTACTTGGACGCGCAGTCATTACCGTGCCTTTGACGTGCGCAAGAATTGTGTGCGACTAGCACATTACTTGGACGCGACCATCATTTTGTGCAAGAATTGTGTGCGGGGCTAGTACATTACTTGGATGCAGTTTCACGCAAGAATTGTACGCTTTTTAACGCATTACTTGGACGTGTATTCGTTACCGTGCACTTGACGTGCATAAGAATTGTGTGCAACTAGCATATTACTTGGACGCGACCGTCATTCTGCACAAGAATTGTGTGCGGGGCTAGCACATTACTTGGACACAGTTTCGCACAAGAATTGTGTGCGGGGCTAGCACATTACTTGGACACAGTTTCGCACAAGAATTGTACACTTTTTAGTGCATTACTTGGACGTCTATTCGTTATCGTGCCCTTGATGTGCGCAAGAATTATGTGCGACTAGCACATTACTTGGACGCGACCGTCATTCTGCGTAAGAATTGTGTGCAGGGCTAGCACATTACTTGGACGTAGTTTCGCGCAAGAATTGTATGCTTTTTAGCGCATTACTTAGACGTGTATTCGTTACCCTGCCCTTGATGTGCGCAAGAATTGTGTGCGACTAGCACATTACTTGGACACGACCATCATTCTGGTTGTCCACCTTGTTTGTTTGTACATGCGGCTTTTCATTTTTCTACGACGGCGGATAATTATTACTTCCAGATTTTCGTGCGATTTTCTGAATCCTCATTTATTGATCTCTGCATCCCCCCAGCCGTTGAATTGTGGGCAGCCAACACCTTTCTTGATCTGGCAGTAGGCCTCTTTCCTATTTATATCAGGGGAATCTTTTCACTCTACCTCATTTGAAAATTTTGCTCCTTTCTCATTCCTGGTTTGCTCTATTAGTCTTTCGGTTGCCTTCCAGCCTTCTCTACTGGTTTTGGGATCCTGCTTTGCTGATACTTGCAGACACATTTCGTCCAGTCTTTTGCTCTCAAGGAAACTAAGGTACGTCCCTATCCATTCTTCTTGTTTTCCCAGTTCTTAGGGGGTTTTAGGTGGGTTAGGGTGACTAGTTTTCCCCTTTCGGGATTCCGTTTTGTTTGAAATGAGGGGTCGGTTGGCCGTCCCCGGGGGTGCCCAATGTTTCTTGAGTTAGTTTGGTTTGCGCATGGCCTGCATCCCGTGGGGGCCCTATGCTCCTTAGCTTAGGTGTGGCTTGCTTGCAGCGGCCTAACCGACTTTCTTCCTTTGTAGATAGAAGTAGGTCATGTGCAACGCCGTCACTCAAGGGGGGATGATGACGAGGAAACAGTAGCGGTCTTGGAGGCGGCGAGAGCTCAATCCACCGAAGAAGCGGTGGTTGGCAGAGAGGGCGAGGCTTCGTCATTCGAGACTCGTCAGGGACCTTTAGACGGTTCTGACATCACGATGAGGAAGTCTTGAAATCGCCGTATCTTCGAGTTTCATGCGTCTTCGATGCGACAGCGGGACGTCCAACTCGTGGTCCAATCCCATCAAGTGCCAAGAGGGTGCAGCGCTTTGGTTCCTGCGGCGGACGACCAAGCTGCGCATCCTCCCAGGGGCTTCATCGCTATGAGTTTACTACACTTTACGGTCTGTTTTAGATTCCCCGTTCCTCCCTTTATTATAGACTTCTTAAATAAGATAAAACTATGCTCGTTCCAGCTAACCCCCAATTCTTACGCGTCATTGATCTCGCTTGCTTTGATTTATTTGCATAATCGCCTACCGCTGTCGTCCCCTGAAATCTTATGTTACCTTTACGACCTTAGATGCGCGAATGTGCCGGACGGGTTATACTTTCTTACTGCTAGGAGGACACCCTATAAGGACATTCTGCCAAAGGGGTTCGCAATAGGCAAATCCAATGTTGGGCCTTATAAGAGTCGCTGGTTCTACGTGTCCTGCCCTTCGCTGTGATATCTCAAGAATTTCGATTTTGTTCTTTCTCTGGATGAGCTACTTGGTAGCGATCGCGTAAGCGTTGCATTTTTTTTATCTATCTTTCTTTTGTTTTATGTTATTGACATCTTTCTTTCCTTTTGTTAGTCGGGATCAACAAGACTCCTACCTTGGAGGCCAGGGAGCTTGGTGTTTTGGATAAACTTCGGTTGACGGGCGGTTCCAAGAGTGACTTTCAATTCGACGAGTCGCGACTTTGCCTGTACAGGCTTGCACCTCCTTTAGATACCCAAGCTATCGAGGATATCAATATTCGGTGAACGTCCGAGGTCTGTCCCGCCAACTTCGATGATTACGACCACATTATGGATCTCATTCTGAAAGTGGCCCCATCTCGTGGCGCTAAGCGACATCTTCCGGTCCCCGCTGCAGATTTTTCCTCCGCAGACAGAGCCCCTGCCCTTGATAGCACGGATCCAAAAATTACCGTGTTATCGTCATCGCCCGCAGCCGTTGCTAGAGGGGAGTCATCCCTGCCTCGTCCTGAAATGGCAGACG
>JANHAO010001116.1:0-34902 GCA_026873985.1 Saraca asoca
GATGGTTTGTGAGAAGTCCTAGTGTATAAATATTAAGATGTGATTCTTGGGCTAGTAAAGAGCTAAGAAAGAAGGTGGGCTCGCATGCTTAAAATGTGGACCAAACACAGTGCAAATCCACGATTTGCCCCCTTCCAAGCGTGCAATAATATCGGGCGGCCCAACTTTTTATTTTATGTATTAAAAAAAATTTGAATTTAAATAATTTTGAAAGCTTACTAGTAACTGCCAGATTTAAGGTGCCATCAAATGAAATTATTATATTTCAATTTTGTCTGTCAATTTTCTTACAGTCATTATACCAAACTTTATGGTTACTAACAGACTTGTCTCCCCCTCAGCTCTATATATAGCCCGTCCATACAGTCTCAAATCACACAACAACGACAACCTTTCCTCTATTCTTTGTTCTTCATTCCTGGGTTACTAGTTTCTGTTCCTGCAGTTCTGATCTTTGAAAAAATCAGGAAGAGCTTGTTTAATCCTAGAGGATTGCTGCAAATAAACTTGCTGCTGTGGTGAAATAATCTTTAAGGACTGTGCTAAACACGTGACTCAAGCTTCCAACAATCACATATTCTCAACAGTTCTTTAATTGAATTTTAAGGATTGGAGATGGTAATGCTGGTGAACCTAACATTGGTGAAGCTCAAATACTTATAGACTTATTGATAGGAGACACCGAGGGTCCTTTTTCATCAGTTGTGAGTGCTACTCATCCTTTTTCTTTTCTTTTCTTTTTATCATTTGGATCATTTAAAATTTTTGTGAGAAAGAGATATACTTGCACCAACTCATGATGTTGTTGAAAAGTAAATGATCATATTGTCTCTTCGATCCCTGGTGAATTGATAACTTATTAGGTAGTGATAGTCCATGCAATGAGGATGTTAATAGTTACAATCAATCTAATATGTATTTGCTAGATTTTTTTTGATGCAATCAAATCTTAGGTCTACTAAACCATGAGCTAAAATTGAAACTTGGTGTTATATAATGCTTATAAGAAATATTGATCAGTCATCAATACTCTTTAATGGTACTAGATTAATGATTCTTGAATTGGCAAAGCACATCGTCAAAGCCAAGGTCATATCAAGAAGCACTATAGGGGACATTATTTTCATTCCTCAAATGCTATTAATATCATAAGATTCATGGTCATGATTCGAGTTTCAAAGAAGATAGTTCCTATTGCAAATTTGTTTTGCAATGACAATCAACAAAAGTCAAGAACAATCTCTTTCACATGTTAATCTCTATCTACCAAAGCCTATATTTAGCCATGGATAGTTGTATGTTGCTTTCTCTAGAGTTAAATGTAGGGTTAGGTTGAAAGTATTGATCCTAAATGACAAGGGAGAATCTACAAGCAAGATAACAAACATGGTGTTCAAAGAAGTTTTCTAAAATTTACATTGATGATAGTAGCAAATACATTCTCATATAATTCCTATTCATTGATAAACATTGTTATATACTAACATCGTTTCTATTTATACAAGTTTATGTCAACTATCAAAGTGAGTTTATCAAATTTATTTCATATTTATTGTATCATTATTTTAATTCAAACATGTGTCTAAATTTAATAAGGATGGATTGTACTCTATTTAGTACACTTATTATGATTGAATATATTTTTTTAAAAAAATTAATCTATTTTAGCTTTTAAAACTTTCTTGTGCTTGACATGATGTCATAAATCAGGACTTGTGATCAAATTTAGTAAGCAAATGTGCTTGGATTCAAACAAAACTTGGCACAAAATTTAAACATGAAAAGAAGATCATGTGATACAAATTTGAGAGAAAATGCAAGTGCATACTATTTTTCCCCATTAAAATATTTATGTAATTTTGACTAAGGTAACTTGTCTAATGCAAGTAGATAAACAAATTGTTGTGATCCTTATATTTTTATCTTTATGTTGATGTATTATAGTGCATTAGATCCTTTCCAAGTCAAGAGAAAAACCCTTATGTCAACTTAGAAAAAGTATGCTCATTTGTGCCATTAGAACTTTGACCTAGAATGCTCTTTCAGAGGTAGTATCCAATGACCTAAATGGGCATCAAGGCACTAGTTTAGGATTATGAGTGTATGACTTGGTACATTCCCTATGCACCCGATAGTCTTGCAATGAGGCTTTATATAAATGAAAGAAGTAGCCTCTCTTTAAATAAAAAATTGTTCTATGAATTTATTTACTTTTGGCTACATTCATCTGCATATGTTCAAAATTGCATGAACACATCATTATTGCCTATATAAGTGAATTGGTTGCATATATATGTGAAATTGGTTACTTATGTGCTATGTGTTTGCTACTTATGGTTGCCTCAATGTGATATAAATTGTGAATGTTGTCAGTTATTTTAGAAATTAAGATAGTGTATGACTAGTTGACTAATTTATTCTCAGGTACTAAGTGAGTGAGTGCTAAATGAAGAGATTAAGCATCGCATGTTCCAACAATCAAGCTACCGGACTATGACAATTTGATATTAGAATATGGTTGAAACCATGCTTCTTTATTTTCTACTAAACCTTTTCAATATATCATTATGTCAAAGAAAATTATGTTTGTTGAATGCTTTGTTGCAATTAACGTTGCAATTGGGAATCTCAAAAGAGCTATTAAAGCTATAAGAAATTTGGAAAGTGAAAAAATCCCTAAACTCTTTTGAAGGGTCAAAAATTGGGAATCTCTCAAGCATCGAGTCTTGAATCACAAAGTTAGCTCAAGAATCAAAGGTACTAGAACTAGTGATGCTCCAAAAGTCAGTGAACAACTTGTTGTTATTGAGAACTCTTAGAAAGATTTGGGGGATGCTATGAAAGACCTTACCAGTAAGGTGAAGGATGTTGTAGTAGTTCTTTATGTAAAATAAGTGACATAACAACCTCAGTGAAGGTACTAATGATGGCCATTAGGAATAGTTCGTAAGAGGATGATACCTCAAAGCTAATGGAAAAGGTGAAAATCCTTGAACCAAGGCCATATATGAGGGAGAAACATGTATATAAGCTTGAGAATTTTATGTTTAATATGGACCAATATTTCTAAGTAGTTGGCATAACTTCTGAGGAAGCTTAGCTGAACAGAGCTATTATGTTCCTCATAAACAATGCTAACGTCTAGTGGAGGACTAAGTACTAAAAGATTCTTGAGGAAAGGCATAACATCAACACTAGGAAAGAGCTTAATTGAAGTTGCACTTTTATCCTAAAGACATTGAAATTCTAGCTAGACAAAGTTGAAGCTAAGATAGATAGGATTCGTTTAGAACTATGTGAAAGGTTTATAACCATCATGCTAGATATATGGGACTTGACTAAAAAGGGTCAGCTATTTTGTTTCATTGATGGTTTATCACTAGAAATTGTCATAGAACTCTAAAGAAGAAGAGTTCAAAGCCTTACGGAAATGATAACCGTAGTTGAGCACTTGTTTGACTATGACATTAGCTTTCCTAGCTTGAAGTCCTATAGAAGGGGCTCACATACTACTAGTGGCAACCCATTTGGCAAGGGTGGTAAATCCAAGAGTGAAGGAAGAGGCAATAGAGTGTTTTCCCACTTATAAGTTTTAGCATCATCCCAGATACCCAACAGTAAAAGAAAGTTTAAGACCATGGCTTGTTTTTTATGCAACGACCCAGATAAAGTGGTAAAGTATCCAAAAAAAAATGCTCTAAATGCCCTACAAATCAAACTTCAAGAGGAGGCATAAGGAAGCACTAAGGGTGGTAATGAAGGTTTTGTTAGGAAGGATATGTCTTATGCTAGGATCGATGCAATTCAATTCTTAGAGCCCTAAGAGTAATGAGACAAGGATAGAGCATGGTAAGTCCTATCCCTACTAGGGGTCTATTCGCACAATGAGCTATGTAGGTCCGAGCCTACAAACCCCGTATAGTAGCCACGAAGGTAGTAGACTGAGCATATCAAAAGAGATGTGTGGAGCCAGCGAACCCTTTTTAGGGAGAAGATTATGGAGGAGTTAGTTTAGTCATAAAGATCAACTTGTGGCAATGACTTAAGCTCATATTACTTGGAAAGTGCTAGAGTTTAGTCACAAGAAGAGCTTGTGGCAATGACCTTGGATAGCATAGGGGTGCGCAGGCTAGAATGAGAGTGACAAATAGTTCTTTGATTAACCCTATCACTGTGTTAGAGGGACACCATCAATGTGTCATGTTCAAGTAACCATGGAAACATTAGTTGGGTGTCATGGTCATGTTTGAGGAGTGGTGATGTTTGAGTAGCAAAGTACATAACGAAGCATAATGAATTGTCAAAACCATGCGAATAGACTTATGAGCAAGAAATGGGACTTGAAAGTGAGCCCTATTTGGTCATCAAGAAATAAGACATCGGTGGAATGACACATTAGATGTGAGGCATATCGATAGTAGGTGCACCCAAAATGCCTAACTCACACTCAAGCTATAGAGACAATCATCTTAAGAGTTGTAAAGAAAACTCACTTTTCATTTTCAATAACAAGTCAGAGAGACAAGCAAAAAAAAAAAAGCCTAAGAAGAGCTAAAGAATAGCAAATCAAAGACTTTCAAAAAGTAGTGTCAAACTAAAGTATTGAAGACAAAACATTGGCAAAGTATAATGAGATGAAAAAAGAAGAAGTCAAGAGAGGAGCTCAAGGGGAGTTGACTGAAAATTCTTTCAAAGTTATCTTAGATTGAGTCATTAATGAGGACATTCACATTTTTCAAGTGGGAGAGTATGTCACAAATCAGGACTTATGACCAAATTTGGCAAGCAAATGTGCTAGGATTTCGACAAAACTTGGCACAAAAATCAAGTATGAAGAAAAGATCATGTTACACAAATTAAAGAGAAAATACATGTGTAGATTACAGTAACGTCCCAAATTTTCTAAAATAAACTTTTATAACAAAATGACTTTTCAAAAAAACTCTAAAAAGGGTAACTTTAAAAAGTTTAGGAATTTGAAACTATAAATTTTGGGATACAAAGTATTCAAATATATTGGAAAAATATTTTATGAATGATAAAAGTCTTCAAATAGGAAATTCTTAATTTGGATGCTCATAAAGTAAAAATTATGTTTCTGAAATTTAATACTTAGAAAAACTTTAAAAAGATTGAAACTATGGCTACAAGTGCCCAGAGAGTGTAAACTTATAATCATTATAAAGATAATTAATTTAACTAATTTGTTTAAAAATTTCATGGTCGTTGATGATTGGCAAGCATGTCAATTTTGGACTTTGGGTGAAGAAATTGGCAAAGCTACCAAACAAAAGAAATTACAAACTTGTTAAGGAAGAAAGTCAAAGAGAGTTAACCAATTTTCCTTCCTAAAGTCGTTTCCCTCTCTTCCTTTTAAGCCATTTCCTATTGCTTCATGCAGCCCATTAACTTCTTCTCCAAGTTCATATTCTTTCTCTACAAGCTCACTTTCTCTCTCTTTAGGTAATCTTTCATCCTTCCATACAAATTTCTTGTATTTTTATAGTTGATCCCTCTTTTCTTCCTCTTTAATTTGACATTAAAATCTTGGTGATTCATGGAATAAAAGTTAAGTTGTGAATTTTTTAAATCTATTGTCACTATTCAACCTATGAATCAATCTAATTTTTATATTGTTTTAAAGCTTGAATCTATTAGATATAGCTTGTTTTTGTTAAATGGAATCATAATCTAATCATATATGATTAGTTGAAAAGGAAAAATTCTTAGAAAATCTGAAAGCTAATAAACTCTTCTTTTATATTCTTGAAGAATATTAAATATCTTTGTGAAATCTCTTTGATTTGTTTATTACTAGCTATTAAGGTGAGTAATTCTTATCTTTCTTGTGAATTATATTATGTTTACTGCTTATAATCTATTGAATGATAGTGCAAGTTGAAGAAAATGGATACTTATGATTTTGAGGCAAAGTTTGAGTTTGAGGAAATTTAATGATAGAGTGGTTAGTATTCTATTGAAATAGCTAATTCTTAAGTATGATTAAGTACTCAAAATATATTGTGTTGAATTCCTATGATGTAGTATAGAGTTAGAAGTTGTTTCTCCCTATTTTCTAATACTTTCCTACCATTCTTGCTCTTGTCAGTGCCTAGAAACTAAAGGTGTAGAATCACAAGCCCATAAACTGAAGGACGAGTAGAATCACGAGCAAAATCATGAGAACTTCCTAAAAGGTTATGCATTTTGGTGAGTAAACTCGCATTTTCAATTGAAGTTTTGTGATTCTACTTAAATTTCAAACCCAATTCTGATCATACCTCCAAAAAATTTTCACTCTTTTCAATTCAAACTTCTTTCTCTTTAAAAATTATTTGATTTCTTTGGGTCCAAACTTACTTGAGATACAATTAAGTTGAATAAAATAGATGGGAAGTCTTGAATGAGCAATTTCCAAATTAATAGTAATTAACCTAGTAATTGTTTATACATAAATGTTATGGAAGCAATATGGATAGTTATAAAGATAGTGTGATAGAGAATAAGTGTTCAAGATAGTAATGAAATGATAGTCTATACGTGGATAATAGGAAAATGATCGTGATATTTGCTATAATAATAAGACCCATATAATTATGATTGTGATCTAGGTTTGAATATTTTTTAAGAATTGGCTTGTTATATATAATGGCAATGTTATGTGATATATGTGAGAAAGATGATATAAAATATATGTTAATGATAGATAACATGATAATGTGATGAAAATGATGCTACTGATATACTTGAAAATTCCCCATGAAATATGGGATAGCAAGTGATGAATGACTGTGATTGTAGAAATGTAATTACTATAAATGATATTATGGTATAAAGTTTAGGAACGTATATAAGATATTGAAAAGTATGTGATGATCGTTGTTGGCAAATGATTATAATAGTGTAAAGCTTGTTTATATACATAAAACATAGTATAATATGGCACATAATTATAATATTGTAAAGCTTGTTTATGTATATAAGACATAGTATAATATACAATGTTATAAATGATATGAGAATGATAGGTTATAGTGGTAAACAATGAACTAGATCCTAGATCTACGTGTTCCAATATAGCGGAGGGGCATAAGGTGCTGAAGGGATAAGGTAGGGTTTGTATAGGTTATGGCTGGAATGGAATAACAAGGAGGTTTACATTGCTTTTTTTTTTATTATGTTGTTTATTATTTAAATACTTTGGAATGTGTAAAAATATGATTTGATTATGTGACATGGTTATTAACAGCTTGAAGTTATGAATAGTATGATTTATAATTGTTATTCTAAGAAATCCTAAAAAAAAAAATTAATGTGACATGACAATATAATTTGAAATCATGTAAAGACTGATTCTTGTGAAATGCTAGAACATATTATGGTATTATGATCTGAACTTATAATGATTAATGAGGATAGGTTGAGACCATGAGAAAATCATAATTCTTTATAGTGTGACACTTAAAATGTATTGTGATATTACTTAGAGGTTGATTCCCTAGATCTTTATGATGTGTTGGATACTTTTGGCATAAGTTATATTTTCTAAAGATATGATGTATATGTGTTTAGTTAAATGTTAATGAATTCATAAGTTAGGTACGGATTTATCTCACTAAGCCTCAGACTCACTCTTCTGTGGATCGTTTTTCACATTCTCAAGAAATTGTTGTTAACTCACCTTTGAAAAATAAGGATGGGCAATAACTTCATGGAAGTTGCTACTGATGTAAATACCACCACAATAGAGAGTTCATTAGGAGTATATGTATATTATGAACTTATTGAGAGCTTATTGAACTAAAGTCTAAACAAGCATGTGCCATGGTTGGCAATGCGTATGTACATTATAAAAATATATTTATATATCAATGTTTCTTTCTTCATCTATAAGTTTATCCCTAATAATCATTTTGGTTTAAGTAAATGTGAATAGGAATTAAAGGCTAGTATTTATCAATCAGAGATTGATATTCACACTAGTCATGACCAAGAGTTTGGGTCATGATAATTACTTTTCCTATTTTTTTCTTTTTTTTTTAGGGTGTTTATATAATTTTTACCAAAATAACTTGTTTAGTGCAAGTAGATAAACACACGATTCTAATTCTTAGATTTTTATCTTCATATTGATGTATTATAGCATGTTAGATCCCTTTCAAACTAAGAGAAAAACCTTTACATCAACTCGAAAAGAAATATGTCTACTTATGCCATTTAGGCTTTGGTTGAAATACTCTTTATAGGAAAGTATCTAGCAACCCAGGTGGGAATCATGTCACTAGTCCAGGTGTATGAATATGTGGCTTGATGACTCCCCTACACACTTGATAATCTTGTAACGATACTTTATATAAATAAAAGAAGTAGCCCCTCTTCAAATCAAATATTGTTCCATGAATTTATCCATTTTTGATTGCATTCATCCACATGTTCAAATTGCATGAACATATCATTGTTACCTATTTACATTGGTTGCCTATATATGTGAAATTGGTTGCTTATGTGCTATATGTTTGCTACTCATGATTGCCTTGAGGTGATATAAACTGTGGATATCGTCTATTATTTTCATGATTAAGATGGTGTATGACTGATTAGCTAGTTTATTCTCAAGTACTAAGTGAGTTAGTGCAAAATGAAATTAAGTGCCATATGTTCTAACAATTAAATTGCCACATCATGAGACACAGTCATTGGCTGATAGCTCTCTAGCCAAAATCATGCAGTGTATAATGCTAACTTTTGGCTAACTTGCTAGCCTTCCAATAAATTTGAGCCATACTTGCATAGATAACTAGGACATTGAGGATTTTGTCACTCATACAACCAAAATCTCATACGCAACATGTCCCTGAGCAAACATGAGCATGCAATCAAAGCATTAGCATATATTAAGTCTCAAAGAACGTGGCACATAAGAAGCCTCTGATGTACATCAGGAAAGGACATTTTAAAAATAAAGAGAGAGACAACTCTATTTTATTAATATATCTTCATTACATAGTTTTGAGTGTATAAGGGGAATATCTTTAAGCTCCACACTCTAATCCCTGACTTGAGTTATAGTGGCCACCCAATCACTGGATGGACCCCCTTAAAGAGCATTCTAAACAAAAGTTGTAATGGCAAAAGTAAACATACCTTTTCCCAATTAACATAATTTTTCTTCTAGCTCCTAAGGTTTCTAATATATCATCTCATATGTACACAAAGATAAAAATGCAAGGATCACAATCATGTACTTTTTTACTCAGACTAAACAAACAATTGATGTTAAAAGTACACAAATACCCTCAAAACTGGAAAAATTCAAAAAAATAATCCACAAGTATATTTGCTCTCAAATTCATACCACAAGGCTTCCTTTTCATGCTTGATTTTTATGCCAAGTATCGTCCAACATTGAGCATGTTTGCTTATCAAACTAGTTCATAAGGCTAACTTGTGACACCACTTCAAATGTCAATGCCCTCA
Organism: Saraca asoca; assembly: GCA_026873985.1. Taxonomy (NCBI): domain Eukaryota; kingdom Viridiplantae; phylum Streptophyta; class Magnoliopsida; order Fabales; family Fabaceae; genus Saraca; species Saraca asoca. The sequence continues at coordinate 9,478 of JANHAO010001116.1, forward strand.
TTAATGTCTTAATTTAACACAGCTTCCATGGAAGTTTCTCTTTTTGAACTCTAACTTCTCAAATCTTCATGTGGGTCTTTAGCTTATTCCACTCAAACCACTTCCTCGACTACTCCTTGCTTATCTTTTTGAGCTAACATCATTCAAAAGGATTTGATGAATGACACCCTCAACCTGTCATAACTTTCAAGATCATCATCAGTATGCTGCTCCTCAACTTCTTCCTAGACTTCCTTTCAACTTTCTCTAATTCGCACCATTGCATATTTGTTTCCCCCATAACTTTAGGTAGTTACCTCTACAATTTTGGTGTCTTAGGCTTTGTGGCCTCCACAAAATTTGTATTCTACCTCTGTAGACTTAACTTTAATGTCCTAACATAAACTCTTGTGTCATTGTCTCTTTATCTCTCCCTGTTATGTCACCTTTACAACTTTAACTGTCCCACTACCTTTGTAGCATCTAGGTTATTATCTCTGTAACTTGTGCTTGCCTCACTATCTCTATAACTTGCTTACACATTGTCCCTATACAGTTCTTTATTTAACTCGCTACCCCTATAACTTAAGTTTGTATTACAATTTGCATGCCTACTTGGTATTTTAGACGTCTATTGACAGATAGCCCCATATCCTGTATCTTATACCATCGATGTGAGAGATACAAGTCTCATATCTTATTCATGTGTAAATCCTATACCTTGCTTAAAACATGGGCTACTTGTAACTCCTATATCCTACTCGCATTGGGTTTGATCAATCTACTATACTTTGTTCAGCTACTTCTCACTTAATCAGATCCTTCTGACCCTCTATGAATTGAAACCCTTGTGATATCTCTTAACCATCATAATCTTTTCAGAGTTGATACTATCTAGCATCTTGATCCTCACAACCCCTCCTAGGTTTGCATGCTCAAGTGCTATCTCTTTGAAGATGATACTGGCTTGTCTTTCATTACCCTTATAGCCATTTACTAGTATCATTGCCCTCATAGCAACTTCTTTGATGAGCAATACCCTCACTCTTGGCATTTCTTGAGTGACATCCCTCTAAAGACTCCTTCTTCAAGTGTATCCTCATGATGGCTCCCCCATATCAATAGCTTTGATAGGGTTTGAGCATTAAGTATCCTCTACTCAAGCTTGAGTTTCACTTTGCCTGTGTATAAGCAATAGTGAATCTTATGGTCATTGTCACAAAGTTTATCTTGCAACTATATAGTGCTAGTCTGGTGTGCCTTGATGTCATTGCTGCTAATCTATCACACGACTATATAGCTCTAGCTCACTACGCGGGTATCATTTCTGCTTGTCATGCAATTATAATGTGCTAGCTCTTTGAGTATCTTATCTCAAATCTTGTGGATTAATATTGTAGCTTGCTCTTTACATCCACAGATTGTTCATAATAGATCCCTCATAGAACATCTCTGTCCTTCTAAGTTCACTCCTCTGAGTAAAAGTTATGCCCTTTAACATGATTTTGGACTCCTCTAATAAGATTAGTCCACTTAACACATCACAAGAAATGTGTCATTCTCTAGAATATGCCAACTGTCTGTTGTGGCCATGCTTTTTAAGCATAACTATGGCTTAGAGCTAATATGTCCCTCATGGACATGGTCAAGCTTTCTTCATGAGATCAAGGCTTCTCCTATGGCTTTCTCTTGTTAGATAGACTGTCAATTCACTCACTCTGTCAAGTGGTTTGCATTCCCTTGAATGCCTACTATGAATGGATGCATAATTAATGTCCCATGTTGTATAGCAAGTCCACTAACTTCTACACACACTTGCACTTGATGCACCATCAATGTTCTCTTAAATGTAATATTTCACACACTAGCCCTCAAATTGCTCTAATCTCTTGCACCCTCTCGGTCAAGTCCTTAGCAGCAACACTTTGCTATTTCAATAAGTGTTTGCTTCACTCACAAACTCCATACGCTTTTAACAAGCTAACTCTACTTCAATCATAGCCCACTCGATCTACTTTTTCTGGCACAATCAAACTTTGATACCAACTATCATGGGTCAGTATTTCTTTAGCCAAAATTGTGCAGCGCACGACTCTAACTCTTGGCCAACATGCCAACTTTCCAATAAATTCAAGTCAACTTAGATAGTGTTGACATCAGAATTTGGTTCGTACGGAGAGTCCCAAACTCCAGCCAACGGGGATGAGTTCTTGAATCCTTGATTGTTCTCCAAAGTGTCAAGGGATCGAATGGGGAGGAAAAACGGGTGAGTTGAAGAAAATGAAATGGTGTTTTTAACGTGGTTTGGCTAAATCCGGGCGATACCGGACCCTACGTCCACAACGGAGCTTTTATTGATATATGAAGTGAGATTTTTACAGAGTTTTGATGCACAAGTTTTTTGGCCTCTTCCCATTTCTTCTAACAATGTTTTCCTATTTATAGAGGATATAAGAGTTACATAAAATAATTATAAACTACAGTTGTGTTACATCAAGAAATAAATGCGAAAGGCATATAAACTCCTATAATTCGACCACTGCAGGCTTCTTTTTACGGGGTGGGCCCCTCTTGTCGACTGTAGATTGGCATTTGTATGCATCTGCCATTTAGTATTACTTTATCGTGTGAGATGTTTGTTATCCCAAGCTGGGGTTCCCAGCTCGAGATCGCTGTAGAGGATTGTTGTAGTGGGCTCAGTACCGCTATAGCGAAATAGCGAGCTCGAGCAGGATAGTCGACTGTTTAGTGAGCTAGTCTTGTGACATCCTCGTCATGTCACTTCTTAGCGGTGAGCGAGGTGGAGCTACACGGGGCATCCTTAACAAGCTGGGCAATTTAGCCTCTGTCAGGCTCAAGTTTGTCTCATTCTCTTAAGGTCATTTTTTGCCTATAACATAAGTCCCCCAACTCTTGGTTCACTTTATGGACCGAGAGTTGCAATCTTTCTGAGGCTTTGTTCATATCTTCGGTCAGAGTCCTTGCTTGATCGGATTGTCATCTCAAACTTCTTATCTGTCTTTTCGTTTCTACTCTAGGCTATGCTTTCTTCTGTTGGTAATTCTCGGCTATTGGCATGACACTGCCATTTATTTTGGCTCGTTAAATGAAGATTAACCAAATGTCTTCTAGATTCTTTGATGGATCGAGCTAGTCTTTTTATACCCTGAGGGTCTCCTTCTTTTGCCTTAGAGAAGTTTAATGGAGGAGACTGATGAGCCCCCTGCATTTTTTGTGTCTTGGCTTCTAGTGAAGCTTGTTGAGAAATAGATGGCCTGTTGTATAGTGTTTGGAGGCACGAATGGCTTGTTGCACGTGGCTTCACAGTAGGATCTGTCTAGTGGGCTCCTGGGGAGTCTTGTGCTGATCTTAGGTTATCTTCCCTGGCTTCTCCCATAGAATCCAACATCAATGTCGGACTCTTGGTGTCCTTTGGAGCTGTACGGGGACTGGTCCAGGAGGAATCGTCGATCAGGAATGGGAAGACTACAGGGGTAGAGTTGTTGGTCTTCCTGCAAGTGGGAGTTTGCCTCTTGGTTTAGCCGGCTTATCACTTTCTTACCAGAATGGTAGTATTAGCTTACAAGCTTCCTGCCTTTGTTTCTATATTTCTTCTTTATTTGATGTAATCTTGCCTCTTTAAGGCTTTTTAATGTATGAGCTCTTCTGTGTAGCTTCTGAAAGCTATAATGGATGCTTCGTGCCTCGCTATTTGTATATTTCTGATGATCAATGAAAGTCTTCTTTTGGCTAATCGATTGCATTTTTACCTTTCTATTTTCCATTCGGTTATGTTTGGCAAGTGAGAATCAAGTCGCATGCAAGCTGTAACTGATGAGAGCTCGTACACAAGCTGTGATTTTTTGGCCGCATGTTAGCTGTGGGTATTTATGTTGCATGAAAGCTACAACGACTTCATTTTAATGTCCTTGCAACGTGGTGAGCTAGTTGCCATATATGTGATTTGAGTGTGTCATCGAGGTAGGCTCTTGGGCCATCTCACCCTCAATTTTATTTTATCGTAGCGAGATGATAGCTGGTCGATAAATGAGGTCACACGTCCATACCACAACAAGCTTGTTGCTCAGTCATGTAACAATCCTATTGCTCAGTGAGGCAACAATCTCATTGCTTAGCCCTGCAGCAAGCTCATTGCTCAACGAGACAACAATCTTGTTGCTCAGTGAAACAGCACGCTTGTTACTCAGTGGTCGGGGAATTTGTACTCTTGGTCCCAGTCTGTGGGGTATGATTTGCTTTGGATGTACTGACAGGGTAGCCCTCATGCTGTCTCAACCCCGATGAATCCTTACAATAGTGGAGTGAAGACTCGTTGTTTGGATAACCCTTCAGCCAATCGACTGTAAATTACATTGATTGAACATAAAATGATCCATACAATATTCAAGACTACCATTGATCATAAGAAAATGTTATGAGATTAGAATATGGAGGGCTCTGGTTCTTGGCTAGCGATTTGCTGAACCTATTGAGCTTGCTGCTCTGGATATCTTACCATGTAATCCCATAGTCAACCTCTTCTGATGAGGTCTTCAATGGCATCTTTTAGTGCCCAACATTTTGAGGTGGTGTGTCCAGCCTCATTATGATAAGCATAGAATCTGCTTGGATCTCTGGATTTGGTGGGGACTCTCATCGATCTGGGCCTTCCAAAGTCCTCGTTATGCCTTTTTACAACAAAAATTTTATTCTGTGTCTGACAGGATGCTGTAACTTTCAAAGAAACCTCCAGGTCACTGGGGCTTCGCCTTCTTTACGAGTTCAGGAGAGGGGTCGTGACTACGACTCTCTTTGTTCCTCTTTTTTCCTGTAGTGGGACCATTGGCATCTGCTTTCTGCTTGGGTTCCTCCATTTCGAAGGTTTATTCCCATCTTATTTGTTTGGTAGCTCGCTCGTAAAATTTAGTAACGTCTCGAGCTAGAGACTTGTAGAGACTTTTGTACAGCTTTTCGTCTTTGCAAAGTCCCACCGAGATGGCCATTAAGATGCTTTCCTTTGAAAGATTTTTCATGGAGTTGGCTTCATGCCTGAACCAGGCTATATAATCTTTCAACGGTTCATTCTTGTGCTGGAAGATCATTACAAGATGGCAAGGAGACGCGAGCTACCTCTTAAGCACCCGATATTGGTCAATGAACTTCCTTTGGCATTCTTCCCAGTTGCTAACGCTATGAGCTGGGAGTTATCTGAACCATGCGTAGGATACTCTTCCTAATGTGGCTAGAAAAACATAACATTTTACTAAAGGTTTGGTTGTCTGAAGATCCATCTAGATATTGAATGCATCCAGGTGGTCACTTGGGTTATTGTTTCCGTCATACAGTGGTATAACGGGTACTTTGAGCTTCTGTGGGAGAAGCTAGGTCTCGATCTCCACAAAAAATGATGAGCTTTCCTTGTAGCGAGGTTAGTTGCTTTGAGGCTGTGGGCATTCTTCTAGTCGTTTAAGCCTTTAAAGGACTTCCTCCATTATCAAATTCTGTGTTTCAGGCCAAGGGGCAGAGCTTTCTGCTCGTTGTGAGCCCCCTAGTTGCTGACCATCACGATCTTCGTGAGTTTCCCTCTGAGCCTCTTTATAAAGCTGCTGGAACTATGTCATGATTTCTTATTGTTTTTGTGTGCTCTAATCTTGAGCCTGTGCCAATGCTTTGACAGTTTCAGCCAATTCTCATATCATGTTTTCGAGTGCTGGCTAGGGTTGTCCGGGCGTTTGTGCCTCTTTAGTTCCAAGGACAGCAGTAAAATGCTGATGAGCCCCCATGGTGGGAGCGTCTACTGGTTGGAAGACTGGAATGGTTGAACTCTGAGTGGTTCTCCTTCTCGCCATCATTGAGCTGCGATGGACAATTCAAAGAGCAGACGGATCCCCACAGATGGTGCTAAAGAAGTTGACATCAAAATTTGGTTCATACAGAGAGTCCCAAACTCTAGCCAACGAGGATGAGTTCTCGGATCCTAGACTATCCTCCGAAGTGTCAAGAGATCGAAAGTGGAGGAAGAACGGGTGAGTTGAAGAAAACGAAATGGTGTTTTTAACGTGATTTAGCTAAATCCAAGTGTTACTGGACCTTACGTCAACAGCGGAGCTTTTATTGATATATGAAATGAGATTTTTATAGAGTTCCAGTGTACAAGTTTTTCGGCCTCTTCCCCTTTCTTCTAACAATATTTTCCTATTTATAGAGGAAGGAAGAGTTTCATAAAATAATTACAAATTACAGTTGTGTTACATCAAGAAATAACTGCGAAAGACATATAAACTCCTGCAATTCGGCTGCTACAGGCTTCTTTCTGTGGGGTGGACCCCTCTTGTCGACTATAGACTGACATTTGTATGCGTCTGTCATTCAGTATTGCTTTACCATGCGAGATGTCTGCTATCTCGAGCTGGGGTTCCTAGCTCGGGATCACTATGGAGGATCACTGTAGCGGGCTCGGTACCGCTGTAGCAGAATAGCGAGCTCAGGTAGGGTAGCGGCTATTTAGCGAGCCGATCTTGTGACATCCTCGTCGTGTCGCTTCTTAGTGGTGAGTGAGGTGGAGCTTCACAGGGCGTCCTTAGCAAGCTGAGTGATTTAGCCTCTATCGGACTCGAGTTTGTCTTATTCTCTTAAAGTCGTTTTTTGTCTACAACAGATAGATAATTGGGGTATTGAGGATTTTGTCCCATACATCCAAAATCCCATGAAAAACACAAGTGTGTAGTCAAAACATTAGCTCATATTGAGTCTCATAGAACTTGTCACACAAGAAGCCTTCAGTATACATCGAGAATGGACTTTTTAAAAACAAAGAAGTGGACAACTCCATTTTATTAATGTATGCCTCATTACGTAATGTTAAGTGTATAGAGGGAGTGTTTCTAAGCTCCACACTTTAATCCCTAACCTGAGTCACAGTTCCCACCTGATTACTAAACACCTGCTTTAAAGAATATTCTAAGTACAAGTCTTATTGGAAAAAATAAACATACTTTTTCCTAATCGATATAAGGATTTTTCTTCTAACTCTTGAAGGTTCTAATGTGTCATCTCATATGGATGCGAAAATAAATAATGCAAGGATCGCAAACATATACTTTTCTATTCATATCAAACAAACAATCAATGTTAAAAAGACATAAATACTCCCAAAATAAAAAAAAATTGATAAAATAATCCACAAGTGTATTTATTCTTAAATTCACATCACAAAGTCTCAACTTTATACTTGATTTTTACGTTAAATTTCATCCAAAATTGAATATATTTACCTACTAAATTAATTCACAAAATTAATTCATAAAACCAACTTATAATACATACATAGGAATGCATATAGTTGACGGTTACCTCCCCGTTTCCCCAAGGAAGCCAATCCCTTTCTTTGTTGGCTAAAGGTGGCTTTGCCAAAATGTTGCGCCACATCTTCGCTTTGCAATCTCTCTTATAAAAACTTCAAACGTTTCTGCCACGGCCCACGATTAAATCCAAAACAAGTATGTTAAATAATATACTATTATATTATATAATATTTTATACAAACATTAAAATCCAAAATAATAACGTATTATTTGATATATCGATTAAAATTTTTAATAATTAATTATAATTTTAATAATTAATGATAATAATTTTTATAATATTTAGTTATATTTTTAAAATCTTTTAATAAATAATCACAGATAATAATTTTGATTAAAATGAAACATATTTAATGTAGATTTTATTTTAATTGATCATATAAAAAGAAATATTGAGATTTATATTTATGTCAATCTTATTTTTTTTTTCTTTTGCCTTCCTTATCTTCGTTTCAACAAGGACAAAAACTCATTATTCTCTTCTTTCATTGCATTTATAATTTAATATTAAAAAAATTTTCATACATCATCAAAATAAAAATAAATTATGTAATTAATTATTAAAAAAATATTATCAAATATTAAATAAATTTTATATAATTAATTATTTAAAATTAATTATTCATAATAAATTATATTTATAATCATTCCTCTCATTGTGTGAAACAAATTCATAATATATTACTTATTCTTTCTTTAATAATAATATAATACTAATACTAATAATAAGAGCAACATCTCCATTCACGCATCTCAAAGTTTGAGAATAAAGTTAAAGAGAACACCAAAAAGCTATTCTTGTTTTTTAGATTTTAAATCCAGGTTTTACTAGTTTTTTAAAAACAAAAAGCAAATTTCCAAACAAGTACTTTTTGTTCTTTGATTCTTAAAAACTGAAAGCAGTTTTTAAAAATACAAACCAAACAGAGCCTCTTATTTTTGCCAAACGATTCGTCTGGCAACTTTATATAAGATCGATTGAAGCCGAATTCAGACAGAACAAATTCTCGTAAGCATCCTCTCATTATCTTTGGCCATTTAGCATTGTCAAAAAGCTCTCTGCTCTGCTCTCTCTCTCTCTCTCTCTCTCTCTCTCTCTGCATCCCCTTTTCTTACCTTTCCTCATTCTCTTTGTTAATTTGCTTCTCTCACAAGAACACTCTTTTCTGTTCTTCTTTCTCTCTCATCCATGGCTACCTCTTCTTCCACAGAAAGCTATGATATTCAAGAAGGTATCTCAAGTTTCTGTTTTTATTGCTTTTGATTCTCCATTCTTCTCTATTTGTACCCTTTTTTTCCTTTTTTTTTAATTTTTAATATTTTTAAAATGATTTTACACTACAATTAGATCATATTGATGTTTTTGTGATTAATAAAATTAAAAATAAATATAAAAATATTGATCATAATAAAATAAAATCATAAAAATTTGTGTTCTCAGAACGACTAGAAAAGCTACTATCCGCAAGCTGCGATCTGCAATTTGAAACACTGATTTTGAATTATAATATTTGGCGTTATTGCAGGAGCACTGGTTGAGAAACCCATACCACTTGATCAAAATGTTCTACAGAAGCATGTTTCATTCTTTGACAGGAATCACGATGGCATCATTTATCCGTGGGAGACTTTTCAAGGTTAATATCTTTTTTATTTTTATTTTTTGCTTTTAATTTATTTGTTTGATTAACCAAATTATGTTAATTAACTTCATTAAAAGAAAAGAAAATAGTTTATTTAATTTCATTAATTGAAGAAGGCTTTGATTAATTGCAGGATTTCGTGCAATAGGCTGTGGGATTCCTTTGTCCATTGGAGCTTCACTTTTCATCAATTTCGGTCTCAGTCAGCAAACTCGCCCTGTAATTTCTCACTTTTCCTGGAAATTATTTTCCTTCTTCTTCGATTTTTTCTGTTTAATTGAGGAAATTATTTTCCTTTTTCTTCTGTGTTTGATGATAGTAATGATATTAATCAAGATTTCCGGCATTAAAAGAAAATAAAACGACAGATGAAAACATTGAATTCTACAGTGTGTGGAGTAAATACGTCGTGGCAATGCGTTGGCGTCTGTGAGTAGGTCCAACAGAGATATTTTTGCACCAAGAAAGCTTGAGAGGATGATATTCCCACCTCCAAAGGTTTTTAAATATTAATATTCACCAAATATATATAGTAAAAATTGTGGATTTAAATTTTTTAAAATAAGGTAATATATATCATTATGATTATTAAAAAAAATATTGATGACTCACAATTTAATAAATAATATATAATTAAACAGATAATTTTTAAATTTATAATTATCTAATTTGTTTTTTCAACAATTATTATAATTTTCTTTATCCTTTAAAGCTTATCTTGCATTCACAGGATTTAAATCTAAAAACTGTATATTTCATTACTTGTATTTTTTGTATTTTTCTCCAAAGAGATATCTAGGTTTGTATTTGTTTTTTAAATTTTTTTGTATTAATTCTGCGTAACAAGGTAAAACATCTAAACTTTCCCTACACCATATATGTATTGTTATTCATATATTATTATTAATATGTTATTTGTGATTTCTTATAAAATTATTAATGTTTCTGATATATTAATTCCCTGAAGGTTTTTAGGTTAATTATTGATAGAATTTGACAAAATGCAATTAATGTGATTATTTTGGTCTATAAACACACTCATCTGGATTTGGTTGCTATGGTGTAGGGAAAGTTTCCTTCTCCATTATTACCAATTGAAATAAAAAACATACATCTTGCCAAGCATACAAGTGATTCCGGCGTCTACGATACGGAAGGAAGGTATACATTTCCCTTTTTGTACCATTTTCTCCATCTTCATAGTCTCAACATTTTCTCTATAACAAGTAAGGAAGGTAAATATTCCCCATTTTGATTTCATAAATGTATTTCTTTCTTTCTTGAACTGATGCTGTCAATTTCTTAAAGAAATAGAAGTGATCTGAATCGGAGAAAGGTAGAAAGAAAATAAAGGTGGTTGTTGAGTCTACAATCATGTGAGAATCACTTTTGAGGATGTGAATTATGGATCCCCTCAATTTTTTGGTATTAATTTAGAATAAAAATAGATACACAAATCTTTTTTGGATTGAAATAGTGACTTTCAAAATAATAAATTATGTTTTTTTTTTCTCTCCAAAATGGAAAGAAATCAATAATGCAAGAAATCGAGGGATCTAAATTCTAGTTTTGATATGTAGAAATCTAAAAGATGCGGGTCCTAATTTAAAAGAATTATGTTTTTAATCTCTTATAATTTGACACAATAAAATGCAAGGGGATTATAATCCAATAGCTAACTAAACCTAGTGAAGAATGTGAAATTAGTAAAATTTTATATTAATATTAATTTATGTCACGGTTGCAAATGTTAATTTTTAGTTTTGAAATTTATTACATCTACATCTTACTTTTTGTGTTGATTCTTGTTTCATGGAACTTATTCACCTTAATATTCTATAATAAAATGAATTTTAGGTTTGTTCCTCAAAAATTTGAAGAAATTTTCAATAAGCATGTTCATACGCATCCAAATGCTTTAACATCTGATGAACTGATGGGTTTTCTGAAGGCCAATAGAGAACCTAAGGACTACAAAGGATGGTATGTTAATTAATCTCATTTTTTATATTTTCATTATTTTTATGGAAAATGTATGAATCTTGCTTGATGCACACAGGATTGCTGCCTACTCAGAGTGGAAAATCCTTTATATTCTTTGCAAAGACAAGGATGGTTTGCTTCACAAAGAAACAATTCGAGCTGTTTACGATGGAAGTCTGTTTGATCAGATGGAAAAAGAACACTCGGCCGAGAAAAAGAAGAAGTAATTTGAGGGCAAAAGATTCACACAGGAAAATCTGGAATAGAAAAAAAAAATGAGTGAAGTAGAAAATTGAATCAAAAAAATAAATAGGGTAACTTAATTATGTTGGGTTGTGCATCTTTTAATATTTTCTGATGCTTGTGTTTTGGTTGCATTTGAATTACAGTGGATGATTATGTATGTTATATTTGATTTCCTGTCTTAATCTCATTGTTTATGAAAGCATTAGATTGAAAGGTTTTCATTTCCTTAGCTAAATTTTTAATCTTTACTAATTTTATTGATTTAAAATAAATTAAATTAATTTGAGTAACTTCCACAATCCCTTCAACATTTAATAACTTTTTTAAAAACTAACAAAAATAAATAAATTTATAGGTTTGGATTGAAAGAAGGACGGAAACTCTTTTATTAATTAGTTATAATACGTGTTCTTAGTATTAAAAATTATATTTTATAATTTTTAAGATATTAAAAAAATTATATTGAATTTTTTCTATGAAAGAGATTCTTAATTATATTTATTACATTTAGTTTGTATGCACTAAAATAATAAAAAAATAAACATACTATTAAATAGAGAGAAGAAAATAACTAGTGTATAATAAAAATTTATATATTGCTCTTCTAATAAATTTAATATATATAATTATATATATTGAATGTAATTAAAAATTTCTCATTTTATTACATGGAAATAATAACACTATCACAGGAGTGCGCAAGAATTTCTCATGAAAAGGACCTCTCAACTGGCGCGAGGACAGCTAGCACTTCTGAAAATGCAGGTTGGCTACAGAGTTAGTACTACTCGATAAGGAGCTTTGAGCCCACAACGAATGGTAAATGGGGCCGTTGCCATGCTTCCGTTAAATGTAATCGGTTTAGTAAAGGGCCCCAGCTAGTTATTAAGTCTGAGGAATTATTTCTATCACTGCCGCAGTATAGAAATTTTTAATATTAGTGTCCATTATTTTTTGATAAATAAAAAAAAATCATTTCCTTAATTTTAGAATCAATTTAACTATGATATCAAAATAATTAGTTGTTAAAATATAAAAAATAGTAGCATTGAAATTTTAGTATTATGGTAAGATTGAAAATATTTCCCAAGTCTAAAAATACTCTTTAAGGGAGGCAAGATAATTCAGATGAACATCGAGGCACTAGTCTAAGAGCATATGTGTGTGGCTTAGTGCCTTTCCTACCCACTCGAGTGAGCATTGAATCTCAAAACTAATGTGAGAGTCGAAGGCATGAGAACAAACAATGCTCCACAAGTCGGTGAGCAGGTTGTTGCTATTGAGAATACTTAGACAGATTTGGGGGATTTTATGAAAGACCTTACCAACAAGATGAAGGATATTGTAGCATCTCTTTACGTTAAGATGAGTGACATAACAACCACGGTGAAAGGATTATGATGGCCATCAAGAGCAGGTCATAAAAGGGTGGTACCTCAAAATGAAGGGGAAAGGTGAAAATCTCCAAGCCAATATCATATGCAGGGGCGAGAGGGATGCGTAGAAGCTAAAAAATTTTATATTTGATATGGACTAATATTTCTAAACAGCTAGCATTATTTCTGAGGAAGCTCAGTTGAATAGAGCTACTATGTTCCTCATAGACAATGCTAAAGTGTGATAGAGAAATAAGTACCAAGAGATTTAGGAGGGAAAGTGTAGCATCAATACTTAGGAAGAGCTCAAGCAAAAAACTAAAGGTGCACTTTTATCCTAAGAATATTGACTATTTAGCCAAGAGGAAGCTGAGAGCACCGAGATGCACAAGATTAGTTTAGGACTATGTGAAGAAGTTCACAACCATCATTCTAGATATAAAGGACATAACTAAAAAGGATAAGCTATTTTATTTCATTAATGGTTTATCACGTGAAATAGCCATGGAACTCCCAATGAGAAGAGTTCAAAGTTTCATGGAAGCAATGAGCATAGCCGAGATCTTGTCTAATTACAATATTAGCTTTCCTAGCTTGAAGTCCCATGGAAAGGCTCACATACTACTAATGGTGGCCAGTTAGGCAAAGGTGCCAAATCCAAGCGTAAGGGAGGAAGCAATGGAGTGTTGTCCTACTTGCAAGTTTCAACATCATCCTAGATATCCAATAGCAAAGGGAAGTCCATGACCTCAACTTGTTTCTTATGCAATAAGTCACACAAAGTGGCAAAGTGTCTATAAAAGGTTGTCATGAATGCTTTACAAGCCCAGCTTCAAGAAGAGGCACAAGGTGGCGACAAGAATGGAAATGAAGATTCTAATGGGGAAGATACATCTTACGCTAGGATTGATGCAATCCAATTCCTAGAGTCCCAAAAGTAGCAAGACAATGACAAAACGTGATAGATCCTATCTTACTAAAGGTCTATTCACGTAAGGAACCATGGAGTCTGAGAGTACCAGCTTGCATAGTAGTAGCGAAGATAGTGAACCAGACATATCTAGAGAGATGTGTGAAGCAAACAAATCCTGTTAAGGAGGAGTCTATAGAGGAGCCAAAGAACATAGTGTGTTTTTAATGAGTAACTACCTAACACATATTTTTTTATTTTTTTGGATATTCTTGCATGTAAAAATATTCACCTAATTACGAGGATCAACTTGCTACAATGATTTAAGCTCATATTACTTTGAAAGTGGCGATGTTTAGTCACAAGAGGGGCATGTGGCAATAACCTTGGAAAGTACAGGCATGTGAAAGCTAAAACAAGAATGACAGATAACTCTTTATTCAACCCTATTGATCATGGTAGAGGATACCATCAAGGTGTCATAGTTGAGTGATTTTGGAGACACTAGGTGCGTATCATGATCATGTTCATGTTCAAGGAATGGTGATGTTCGAGTAGTAGATTAGGCAATGAAGTATAATGGATTGTCAAAACTAGAACAGACTTATAAGCAAGAAGTGGAACTTGTGAGCAAGCCATGCTTGTTAACAAAGTACGAGACTTGCACCAAGACAAGATATAAGACTTGTGTTTTTTACATCAATAGAATGGGACATTTGATATGGGGCCCATCGATAGTAAATGCACCCAAAATTCCTAACTTACGCTGAAGCTACAAAGATGATCATCTCAAAAGTTGTACAAACAAACTCACTTTTCCTTTCAATAACAAGTTAAGGACACAAGTAGAAAAAGATAAAGAAGAGCTTAAGTAAAACATATCAAAGACTTTCAAGAAGTAGTATCAAACTAAAGTGTTGAAGACAAAACATTGGTGAAGTACAAAGAGATATGCAAAGAAGAAATCAAGGGAGAAGCTTGAGGGAAGTAGACTGAAGATTCCATCAAAATTATGTTAGATTGAGTCATTAATGAGAACATCAACATTTTTCAAGTGGGGGAGAATGTCATAAATCGAGACTTGTAACCAAATTTGACAAGCAAATGTGCTCAGATTCATACAAAACTTGGTACAAAAGTCAAGCATGAATAGAAGACATGTAGCATGAATTTGAGAGAAAATGCAACTTGTAGATTATTTTTCCTTGTTTTGAGGATATTTACATAATTTTGACCAAAGTGGCTTGTCTAGTGTGAGTAGATAAATACATGATTATGGTCGTTATATTTTCATCTTCGTGTTAATCTATTATAGTGCATTAGATCCCTTCTAAACTAGGAGAAAAGCCCTTATGTCATTACTTGTGCTAGAAAGGCTTTGGCTTAGAATGTTCTTTAAGGGGGGAGTGTCTGATAACCTAATTGGGCATCAAGGCATTAGTTTAGGAATATAAATGTGTCGCTTGGTGCCTCCTTTACACACTCAAAGTCTTGTAACGAGGCTTTATGTAAATGAAAGAAGTAGCCCCTCTTTAATTGAAATATTGTCCTATAAATTTATCTACTTTTAGACAAATCGATCCATGTATGTTTGAATTGCATGAATTCATCTTTGCCAATATGAGCGAATTGGTTGCTTATGTGCTATGTGTTTTGCTACAAAGATGTTATATAAATTGTGAATGTTGCTCATTATTTTTGAAACTAAGATAGGGTATAACCAACTGACTGGTTGATTCACAGGTATTAAATGAGTAAATGTAGTTTGAAGAGACTAATTGCTACATGTTCTAACAATTGAACTGTGAAACTATGATACATGGATAGTTGCCCCATAGCGAGTGACAAACTTAGTTTGGACGATAGAAGATGTAATAAGTGCTTGCTTAACACTTTGCCATGAAATGGCTTCACCAACCAACATGAAAATATAACCTAATGTGGATTTTTTATCTTCTAGGCACCAACATAATCTAAATCCTAATAGCCAACTACCACAAGGTCATCAACCTTTTTGTAAGCAAGCATGTAGTCTTTTGTCTTTTACAAATATCTTATCACCTTTTTAACAACTATCCAACAAACATTACCAGGATTTAAGAGAAATCTACCAAAAATGCTCACAACAAATGACAAGTCAAGCTATGTAGAAACTCAAGCATACATCAAGCTCCTAACTACACTAGCATAAGGTCAGTCTTTCATTGATGCTTTCTCAATCTCATTTCTAGGACATTGATTTTTACTAAATTTATTATTATAAGAAATAGACGTATCTCCAGGATTACATTCAGCTATATCAAACCTTTCTAGGATTTGACCAATATATGACCTTTAAGAGAGTCCTAACTTGTTTCTTGATTTGTTCCTTTGAATCTTAATTCCTAGAATAAACAAAGCATCACTAAGATCTTTCATATCAAAAGCAAACGATAGAAGTGATTTAGTTTCATGGGGCAAACTAACATCAACACTCATAAGTAAGATGTCATGAACATAAAGATTAAGAAAGATAAATTTGCTCCCATATACCATAAGATACACACATTAATCTCCCTTATTTTCAACAAACCACATAGATGTGAGCACTTCATCAAATTTAAGGTGCCATTGTCTTAATGCTTTCTTCAAGCTATAGATAGACTTTTTCAACTTACACACTATATTTTCTTTTTCACTTTCCATAAAACCCTTAGGTTGTGTATATAAACTTCTTCATATAGATCCTTATTTAAGAAGATTGTTTTCACATCCATCTGATGAAGTTCCAAATCATAATGAGCCACTAAGGCTATAGTGGTCCTAGGAATCCTTAGAAGAAACTTGAGAGAAAGTCTCTTTATAATTAATGTCCACTTCTTGTGTAAGCCTTTTAGCTACCAACCTTACCTTGAGAATCTTTATTGGTTTTAGATACCCACTTGTAGTCAATAGGTCTAACACCATCAGGAACTTCTATAAGTTCCCACACTTTATTAGCACACGTATTTCATCATTCATGATGCTTAACGAATTTATCAGACTGTGCATATGAAATAGCTTAATTGTAGGAAGTTGGATCAATTGATTGCCTAGTGTCATAATCTATTTCTCCCAATATACAACAAAATCATCTAAAATTGTAGGTCTTCTCACCCTCTCAAATTGATAAATAAAATGTGGATTAATAGGTTGCATAATCTCATGTGGATCATTCATCGAAACATCATCATGATGCTCACCAGGTGCATTTTCAATAGGTTGACATATAACTCTTTCCTATACAATTGGAATAGGAACAATTAATGATCTTTCTTTTGAAATAATTTCATTATTTTGAGAGTTCTCACAATCCTTGATGTCATTTTCCCGAAAATTTGCTATCAATGTTTTAACAATCTTTATCCCATGTATAAGGCAATAGAATCTATATACTTTTGAGTTGCCGTGGTATCCAATGAAACAAAATCTAGTGGTTTTTGGATCTAATTTTAATGCCATTGAGTTATACATTTTCATCATAATAAGGTAACCCAACACCCAGAGATGGTTCACACAAGGCTTACAACCCTTAAAAGTTCAAAAGGTGTTTAAGGAACTAACTTTGAAAGTACTCTATTTAAGATATATATGCAGTTTTCAAGGCTTCTCCCTAAAAAGAGTCAAGTAAACTGGTTCTACTCATCATGGACCTAACCATGTCCATCAGAATGGGATTTTGTTTCTCAGCCATCCCATTTTGTTATGGAGTCCTAAGTATAGTAAATTGTGAAATAGTCTCACAATCCTATAAGTATTTGGCAAACAGACCCAAACAATAGCCAATCTTAGTATGTCTACTAAAGCACTCACCATCATGATCAAATTTCACAATCTTTATTTAACTATCACATTGTTTTTCTACTTAAGTTTTAAAGATTTTAAACTTTTCTAAAGATTGTGATTTTTCATTAATAAGGTAAATAAAACCAAATTGGGAAAAGCCATCAATTAAAAAAATGAAGTATTTATTCCCACACAAAATGTTCCTAAGAGGACCAAAAATATCAATATGAATAATTTCCAAAATTGCAATCCTACTTGTGGAGCCCTTTTTAGTTGCCTTGGTCAATTTTCCTTTAATGCAATAGACACATTCTTCTATATTAGAAATATCTAAAGCGGGAAGAATAGCATCTTTTATGAGTTTTCCAACTCTTTGTTTTCTAATGTGACCTAAAGGCCTAAACAAAGAGTGTAAGAATTTTTCTTAATTAAGTTTCTTTTAATACTAACATTTATAGCATGTAGGGAATTAAATTGACTTCTTGTTTTAAAAATAGTGCCAATAACTTGACAATTAAAGGATAATTAATAAATTTGATATTAAAATTTAAGTAAATACAAGAATCCTCAAGCTTTGACAAAGAAATTAAATTTTGCCTCATGTACAATAAATAAAGAACATTCTCCAAAAGCAATTTAAATCCAGAATCTAATTTCAATTCCATTGCACCTATGAATTCACCAACTACTGGTTCTCTATTTCCAACATAAAAATTGACTTGATCTTTCTTTACCTTTTGCTTGCTCTTGAACCCCTGTAAAGAATTAGCAACATGGCAAGATGCCCAATAATTAATCCACTAAGAATTATTAAGAACATCTATCAAAATATATTAAAATCAAATGAAAGCTAATAAGGTATCTATTTGTTTTTGTTCTTATTTTTGTTACTTTTTGCATTCCACTTTTCTAGATAAGTATTATAGGCAAAACTTTTTTTCCTTTCTATGATCCATTTAGTTGCAAAACCAACATTCAACTTTTATAGAATTAGATCTTGTACCTAAAACATTATGATTTTAACCTAGATTCTTTTCAAAATTTTCATTGCCCTAAGACTTAAAATTTCTTTTTTTTTGAGAAAATTTATTTGGGCATGGCTGGTTAACCAAATTCACACTCCCTACAACTTCACAGTGTATTCCTTCCTCTGCTTAAGCATAAATAGAAATTAGGGTGTTAATCTTTTTTCTAAGTATTATAAGAGGTTTCCAAGGTATCAAATTAAGAAAATATTGAATTAAAGGCATGGTTAATTAAAAGGTTATTAGCAACAAGGCACTTGAGTTCACTAAGCTTAGTAGAGACATTAACCATCCTTGGGATATATTCCCTAACACCATCAACCTCATCATATCTCATATTGATATATTTTTCCATCAATTGTCCAGCTTTACCCTTGTTAGGGACTACATACTTGTAGCCAATGGCCTCAAAAGAGGGTTTAGCATTGTCAAAAATAGAACACACCAAAGTCTCAACAATTGAGCTCTTCATTAACATAAGAGCCAATCGATTTGATCTTCTCCATTTTTCAAAATAGGCCTTTTGCTCTGCAGTGTTATCATTAGTTATATCAATAGGCTTTTCAACACTTAGATCCATATCTAAATCCATCATAATCAAAGTAAGTTCCACATCTTCCTTTCAACTCTTGTAATTATTCTCAATTAGAGTTTTGATAGAGGCAATTGGATTGTTCAAAGAAAAAGTGCATGGCGCTAAAAAATCCAAATATAGCAAATAATGTTAGCCAACATAATAAGCCAAAATTTGCAATGACAATTACAATATTAGAAGCCAAGATGCAAAAGAAAATATAATTTACATCAAGTTAATCCCTAAAAAAAAGGATAATTTAATATACAAAATTTAAAACTCTAACAACTATGGGTAAAAGGATTTTCAAAAACACATTATCGCATAAACCCTGAGTTATTTAAATTAATCCACATAATAATTCCTAGTGGGTAGGTGATTATATGTTTTAAATTAAATAACAAAAATATTACTAATATTTTACTAAAAGAAATTTTAATTAATTTAGCAAATGAATTACTGTAGTAACAAACATTTACCTCATTAATTAAAATTTTTAATAGGGATTAAACAATTATCCATAATTAATTTCAACTTTATATACTCATTTCTAAATTTTCACTTTTTTAATTTTATTATATTTTTATGTTGGGAACATGGGTCCATGTGCCATTGAAGTGTGTGACCTATTTTGGATGAAAGGTGCATCAGCGCCTCCTTTCATCTTCAAAGGCCAAAAGGCCTAAAAGGCCATGCCTCCATTGAAGCTTAAATCGAAGCTTTAGTGACATGTTTTCAAGCGATTCCAGTAGCACAACCATCAATAAATAGTGGGCCTCTATATCATAAATTAACCTTATGAATCAATTCTATAGGCAAATGTACTCGATTTTGGATGAAATTTGGTGTAAAAATCAAGTATGAAGAGGAGGCCTTGTGGTGTGAATCTAGGAGCAAATGCATTTATAAATTATTTTGTTTAAATTTTTCTTGTTTTAGGTATTTGTGTCATTTTAGTATCGATCGTTTGTCTAGTACGAGTAAAAAAGTACATGATTGCAAACTTGGAATTTTATCTTCGCATCCATATGAGATGATGTATTAAAACCTTTAGGAACTAGGAAAAAAGTCTTTATGTCAACTAGGAAAAAGTATGTCTACTCCTGCTATTATGGCTTTTGCTTAAAATGCTATTTAAGAGGGCATATCCAATGATCAGGTGGGCACTATGACTCGGGCTAGGGATCAAAGTATGAAACTTAGAGATACTCCCTCTACATACTAACAACTATATAATGAAGCATATATTAATAAAATGGAGTTATCCTTCTCCTTATTTAAAAAAAAATCCCTTCTTAATATGCACTAATGCTTCAACTACATGCTCAAGTTAGCTTGTAGACATGTTGGGCATGGGATTTTGGTTGTATAGGCGACAAAATCCTTAATGCCCTTCCAAGTGTGGCTCAAATTTATTAAAAGGCTGGAATGTTAGCTAAGAGTTAGCATCATACACTGTATGATTTCTGCTACAAAGTTACCAACCTATGATGATTGGTATCAGAGCTTGATTGTGCTGGAAAGAGTAGATTATGTGGGCTATAATTGGGGTAGAATTGGCATGTCAACGTATATGGAGCTCGTATGTGAAGTAGACACTCATGGAAAATAACGAAAAGATGTTGCTAAGGACTTAACCAAGAGGGATGAAAGAGGATAAAGCCATTCGAGGGCTAGTGTGTGAGATATTGCATTCAAGTGAATGTTAACAGTGCATCAAGTGCAAGTACAGAAGTTAATGGACTTGCTATACAACATAGGATATTAATTATACACTCATTCATAGTATGCATTTGAGGGGATGCAAAATCACTCAAGAGAGTGTGTGAATTGACAGCGTATCTAGTGACAAAAAGTCTCGGTAGAAGCCCTGATCTTGCGGAGAAAACTTAACCTTGTCAATAAAGGACATATTAGCTATCAGCAAAGCCTAGAGGGAGAAGCCATAGCGTGCTTGAGAAAGCATGGCCATAATAGGCAATATACATATCCCAAAGGATGGCACATCTTTTATGATGTGTTGAGTGGACTACTCTTATTTAAGAAATCCAAAATCATGTCAGAGGCCATGAATTATACTCGGAGGAGTAAACCTAGAGGGGAATGAGATGATCTAGGAGGGATCTATTATGCATAATCTGTGGATGCAAAGAGTAAGCTGCAACCTAATCCACAAGATTTGAGATGAGATGCTAGAGAACTAGCACATCATAGTCACATACAAATGGCAATGATACCTGCATAGTGAGTTAGAGTTGCATAGTCACTTAATGAAGTTGCGACAATAACCTCAAAGTGTAGCAAACTAGCACTACATAGTCATAAGATAGACTTTGTAGCAATGACCATGAGATTCACACTTGCTCATGCACAGGCAAAGTGAAACTCGAGCTCAAGTGGAGGATGCTTGGTGCTCATCCCTCATTAAAGCCGTTGATGTAAGAGAGCCATCATGAGGATGTGCTCGAAGAATGAGTCTTCAGAGGGATGTCGCTTGAGAAATTCCAAAAGAGCAAGGCACTAATCATTGAAGAATCTATTATGAGGGTAATGATATTGGTGAGTGGCTATGAGGGTTACGAGAGATAAGCCAATATCATCTTTGAAGAGATAGCACTTGACCATACAAACTTAAGAGGGGTCGTAAGGACCATGGTGCTAGGTTGCATCAACTCCAATCAGACTATGATGGTCAAATGATACCACAAGAGTGTCAATTTAGAAAGGGTCAAGAGGATCCGATCGAGTGTGAAAATTGAATTATGGAAGTATAGTGGATTGATTAAACCCAATGCGAGTAAACTTGTAAGTAAGGTATGGGACTTAGAAGCAGACCATGTTTTATGAGCAAGGTATAGGACTTATGCGAATAAGATATGAGGCTTGCATCTCTCACATTGGTGGTATAGGACATTAGATGTGGGGCTATCTATCAATGGATGTCCAAAATACCAAGCAAGCACATAAGCTATGGAGGTAGCACACCCTTATGCTACAAAGGTGGTGAGTTGAATCAAGAGTTATGTAAGAATGGTGTGTTGCAAACTATAAAGTTAATAAGGCAAGCACAAGTTACAGAGGTAACAACCCAAATGCTGTTGAAGCAATGGGACAGGTGAAGTTGCAAAGGTGATGAAGCTGAGAGAGCTATAGAGATAGTGACATGTGAGATTATGTCAGGACAATGAAGTTGAGTCTACAGAGGTAGAACACAAAGTCTACATGGTAGCATCATCGAAGACATTGAAGTTACAGAGGCAATTACCCAAAGTTGTGGAGGGAAAACAAATGTGCAATGGTGCAAATTCAAAGAGACAGAGCCACAAGAAAGTCTAGGGAGAAGCTGAGAAGCAACAGATTGATGATGATCTTGAAAGCTATGTTAGGTTGAAGGTGCCATTCATCAAAGCCTCTCGAATGATGTTAGCTCAAAGAGACAAGTAGAGTGGTCAAAGAAGAAGTTTAAGTGGAACATGTTGAAGACCCACATGAAGATTCAAGAAGCTAGCACTCAAAAGAAGAATCCTTTATGGAAGCTGTGTCAAATTAAAGCGTCAATGAGGGCATAAACATTTGAAATGGGGATGAATGTTATAAGTTAACCTTATGAACCAATTTGATAAAGAAACATGTTTGGCATAAAAATCAACCATGAAGAGGGGGCCTTGTGATGCAAATTTGGGAGTAAATGCATTTATAGATTTTTTTTTTAATTTTTTCTATTTTTGGGATATATCTTTCTTTAATTTTAGCATCGATGATTTGTCCAATACAAGTAGAAAAGTACATGGTTATGATCCTTACATTTTTTATCTTCACATGCATATGAGATGGTGTATTAGAACCCTTAGAAGTTAAGAGAAAAGTCCTTAGATCAACTAGAAAAAAAAAAGTATGCCTACTCCTGCCATTAGGGCTTTTACTTAGAATGCTCTTTAAGTGGGCGTGTCAAGTGACTGAGTAGGCACTATGACCCGAGTTAAGGATTAGAGTGTATACTCCCCCTACACATTCAAAACTATATAATGAGGCATATATTAATAAAATTGAGTTATCCTTCTCCTTATTTTTTTTTTTAAAAAAGTCTCTTCTCTATATGTACTAGAAGCTTTTTGTGTGGCACATTCTTTGAGGCTCGATATACACTAATGCTTTAACTATATACTCATATTGGCTTATAGACATATTGCATATGGGATTTTAGTTGTATAGGTGACAAAATCTTTGATGTCCCTCTAAGTGTGGCTCAAATTTATTGGAAGGCTAGCATGTTGATCAAGAGTTGGCATCATACGCCACACAATTTTGGCTAAAGAGCTACCAGCCTATGACAATCTAGCAACCAATCATATTCCTATGATAATCAACAAAAAAAAACACAAAAACATGATCCCAGTCGGTGTTCCAAAGTATTCAAAACAGGAAAAATAATTTTAAAAACCACCCATTAATTCTTCTTAATTTGTCTCTTTTATTTCATATTAGTAATCCCATTATATCCTATAAAAAACACATTCTAAAACTAAGTAATTGTGCTAAATTAAGAGTCCCATATCATGAACCCTAATATATACGCAAAAATCAAACTTTAAAATTTTCTTAAAATATACAACTAATTTATGCAAAATTATATGCATTAGAAAGGTAGAAATATAATCAACAATAAATCTCAACTAATTTAAGAAAAAAAAACATTAATCTCACTGTGTTCAGTTTCATGCATATAAATAGAAAACAAATAATATATAAACAAATGAAATTGAAGTAGCAAAAAAAATAAGTATTTACATAGATTCATAAAAAATAGGCCGTAATTCCAATATAAGTGCTTTGATACCAAGTGTAGAAAAATTTTCCATGAAATTCAAGTGTAATTTACACTAAATTAAGACCACAATTATAATTTAACATATAATTTACATTCCTCTTTGAGTCATGTTGATCGATGTAATGTTTTGGAATTCTAATTATATGAATATTGACACAAGTAAGAAAATAGGCAAGTCATTCATTCACTATTCAGCATATCCCATTAACATTCCTCTCCCTTACTTATAAGCTATTCAGGGAAACATTCCAGATTATTCAAGCAATCCTATAATTCTGGAAAAAGAAATAACAAACCCCCAATACACATAACAACCATAACTAACTATCAAGCTCCTCATCCTTGCTGGCAATCCTTCTAAACACCTTATCCTTGCTAGCACTCCTTCAAGGCACCTCATAGTCCTCAGCCACTTAGGTTTGATTGTATTGCACTTGGGTCTAATTTGTGGAGTCTGTAGTGACACTGGTTGTTCAATTAATTTGCCTTTCTGCATATCCTCCTCCTTATTTCCCTTGTCCATAATATCTCTGTCCTGTGGCAGAAACACCTTGTCCTGAAGGTGTAAATGTGGAAATTCTTTCAAGAGTTCAAGAAGGACTTCCCAGGATGCATCCTCTGGAAATAAGCCTTGCCATTGTACAAATGCTTTGGTTTCAACAGGGTTACCATTTTCTTGTATATCTAGGATAGCTAAAGGTGTTATTTTTGGTTGATTGTTTACAGTTTCAGGAGGTAGGTTCAAGGGTTTCTGGCTGTTATCCCCATGGTAAGGTTTTAACTTTGAGGCATGAAACACTGGATGGATTCTGGAGTGAGTAGGTAGTTTCAGTTCAAAAGCCACCTCACCAATGTTCTTGATAATTTAGAATGGCCCGTAATATCTCTGACTTAATTTTTGCACCCTGTGCCCTACTGTTGATACCTGTCTGTATGGTCTTAGTTTAACCAGTACCAAGTCACCTATCTTGAAAGAGTGTGGTAGGCGATGTAGGTCTGCAAAGTACTTCATGGAATTTTGAGCTTTTTGTAATTTGGCCTTCAATTTCTCCAATATTTGAGTACGATTAGTCAGCTCAGTATTCATTGCCTCATTATTTGAGCTCCCAACCACATATTCTAGAATAGTAAGTGGAGATTTGCCATAAACTGCCATGAAAGGGTTGATTCTTGTGGATGCATGTGGATTAGAGTTGTAGACCCATTCTGCCCAGTGTAAATACTTTCCCTACTGCTGAGGTTTATCATGAACATAGGCTCTTAGATATTGCTATAAAGTCTTATTAACTGCCTCTGTCTGACCATCACTGTCTGGATGGTAAGCTGTAGGCATTCTCAATTTTGTACCACTGAGCCTGAATAATTCCTGCTATAATTGACTCAAAAAAATTAGGTCTCGATCAGATATTATGCTTTTAGGCATTTCATGGAGTTTGCATACTATATGAGCGAAAAGATCAGCCACTTTTGCTACTGTGAAGGATGTGGGAAGAGGACCAAAATAAGCTTCCTTGGATAGTCTGTCAACAACTACAAAAATGGCTGTGTACCCTTGATAGGAGGGAAGCCCCACTACAAAATCCATGGAAATATCCTCCCAAACCTCATATGGGATAGGAATAGGCTGTAGTAGTCCATAAGGTGGGTGATTCACAGATTTGGTGGTTTGACATACAAGGCAAGATTGAATAAA